>JANHZU010007774.1:0-14416 GCA_032468055.1 Acrochordus granulatus | reverse complement strand
ATCGGGAGTCTCCGGAGTTCTCTCTCTTGAATGCCTTTCACTTAATTTACGCTGTTTACGCAGCAAGAGAGGAGAGCTCCGTTGTGAGGCTTCCCACGTGAGCTGATTGCGCGGTGCTCACTGCGATCAGGAACATGTGCAGAATGCTGCCCGCATGGCAATGGAGGAAACCGCGCGAGAGGGAGGGATGGCAGAACTCTCATGTGGAGTTGCCTGAACGGGAAATACAGAGCGCGCTTACTGATGATGCGCAAGGTTCAGCACGAAGTTTCCTCGTCTCGTGAGTCGTGGCTCGTCTAGCGGAATATTTCTTAATTTTTTTGCTCGTCCTGCGAGTTTCTCACCCTGCGAGTTACTCGTCTTGTGAGGCACCACTGTACTATATATAGGCAATTAATAGCAGCAAAACTCTTGTCTATTTCTTTTGATTTTTTAGCATAGAAGAGGCAGGCCTTTTTGTGAAGGCAGAGCACTCTGTATTTGTTACTCTTTGGGGAACTGCTATTCCTTTCTCTGCATGAGAAATCACTCACACTTCTACAATATAAGCTATATGTAGCTGATGCAAGTGCTGAAGAAGACACATGTCATTTCAATGTTTGAAGTTTAAAAAAGCATTACTGTCAATTTCCAGAATTTTATAAAAAAGTACATACAAACATGTTTAGGCCTCTAAATTATATACATCTATAATTGTCCAAACTAATAACTTATTTTCATAATCCATTAATAAAAACGAGCAATTGTTCAAGACACTGTTACTAAAGTGAAAATATAATTAGTGTCATTTTATGTTTATTTATTTCCACCTCTGTTATTTTGATAAATAAGTTTTTGTATTACTACTTACCTGCTGTTCGATTGCAAAGATAATGTCGAACACTGATATTGCCCAGCTGATTTGTTAAAACATGATTTATCTGAAGGCATACTTCTGTGTTTTCACCTCTGATATCAATTTCACCATTAATACCAAATATTTTAAAAACTACCACTGACATCTGTCAACATAATAAAAAATACAGATAATTTATTAAGGATCAGAATTATTAGGTTTTTATTTTTCAAATAATTTGTTTGCCTAATTTTGTATCTGTTTAGGAAGTTTTGCTACTCACTCTGTGGATAAGTTCAGGGATGTATAAAATGTTTCACATTCAAAATGTTTCTAGCTTGAAATACTTCATTTTGGGTTTAAAACAACTGTTTCAAGTTTAACAAGAATTGTTCCACTATCACATCAGTGTTTCATGTTTGAAACAAGTTAAAATGCTTTCCAGAATGACTGAAATAGCTTGAGACAATTGTTTTGGTCTTGAGGCAAGATGTTTTGATCTCAAAATGTTCTGTACATTGCTAAATAAAGTTGCTTATATCTGGTCTAAGTGTTAAATATGATTGTAGGTGTTAATAGTAACCAATGTTTTTTAATTTTTTTAACTGAGAGATTCTGAGAAGGTGCTCTGCTGAATTAAATATGCTAATTATATGTTCATCTAAACTATAAATATATATCAATAGATGTGTAATATGTCCTAATAATCACTTGTAACAAAAGTTGTCATAGGCAATATAGTAGGACAAAAAGAATCAATTCAGCTGGATTAGTCTTCAGATGCCAACAAAAGGCTTACAGAAAGGATGCTAGGCAGCTATTTAGTGAAGCAGATTCAGAGTTTAAATACAGATCCTACAAGTTTCTGTTTTCTGTCTTAAAGTTATGTAACCAAAGATTAGTTTAAAAAAGTTAATGTTTTGAATGATCAAGTCAAAGTCCTAAACTTAATTCTATAGAAATATTGTGAAGTACTTGAAACAGGCAGTCCACAAGAGGAAGTCCACCAACTGAAATTCCTCCAAGCCAATCTGCAGGATTGATCAACAGTTGTCAAAAATGTTTCATTTCAGTGATTGCTACTCAAGGGGGACACACCAGTTATTGAAAGCAAAGGGTCACATACTTGTGCCACACACAAATATGTAGTTGTGGATCATTTTCTTCAACAAATAAATGAACAAGTATGATTTTTCTACTCACTGCTTTAATTAGGTTCTCTTTATCTAGTTTTAGAACTTGTATGAGCAGATCACATTTTAGATCATATTAATACAGAAACAATGAAAATCCAAAGAGATTCACAAACTTTTAAACTCACTGTAACTCTTCAAGGATAGGACTGCCCCATATAAGCAAATTTTTAAATTTCTACCACCCAAAGATAATTTTGATAATTATCCAATAGATAATTTTGTCTAGAGAAAAGCCATAGAGCTGTTTGTAAACTAATTAAATCCATTAGCCCATTCACCACCTCTAATGGAATTTAAGGTTTCTGGTGTGATTTCTTGAAAATTGCAGCTGAACAGGCAGCATTTTATTTTACACTTCATTACTGAAGCAGTTTCTGTTTCGAAACTTTAATCTTTAATAGAGTCTGCAGTCCAAATTAGAAGTTTATTCAACTTTTACTTATACAACAATAGTAAAGTGTTGCATTCTTGTTTGGCAAGCATCATTTTTTTTACCAAGGTTATTCATACTTTCCCCCATTCCACAATTTATCAAAAAGCAATATTTTGTTGTTTGAAAGAATTGTTTAGATATATAAAATGTCTTATTTTTAGAGCATTACCATTTCTTCATTAGCATCCTGAATACACTCTGAAATTGCACTGAGGACATCTGGAGATGATTCACCGTAGTTCTCATTCTCTGTGCCTTCATCAGGCAAATTTTCCATTGGTTTACTGGACAAGATAGCTGGCGTATTCACATTATGAAAAAAGAGATGTTTTGTGAATAAAGATTGAATATTCATACACAAACATTCAAGATAGCTTAATCGAGTTTCACATCAAACTAAAGAAAATAGACTGGTTTAAATAATTGAAAATAATTTGATTAAATTTTGCCATTTCAGATGGGAGGGGGAAGAGATAAAAAGAATATCTGTACATTTTGATCTATTTAGCTGATACACAGAGAGACTGTAGGCAGATGTGTTAAGCACTATGTTTAACCAAAATTGACTGCAGATTCCTGCTATGAAGCTACAAAGAAACATGATCCTTTGAACTCTTTCTTGCATTTTATCTACATATTTTTCTAAAGGTTTTAAATTTTGAAAATATAACAATAAACAGATACCCATAATTTTGCAAATTATAGTAAATATGTTCAGTGCAAAAGATAACTCTATTTTTGATAGTAAAAAAATCCATTTATATAAGAATCTGCCCCTTGCCCTACAATCACAATTTAACCATAATTAAACATTCATCTATTTTCAGTTGACTGGCATCAATCAAGTTGACAGTTATCTGAAACTGAAATATATTGTCAAATATATTTTTGACAATATATTAAACCAATCATAAAATGAAAGAGCCATCAAAATACTGTATTTTCCAATTATGGTAATTCTTCCATTGTAGGCCAAAAAAGATACACCTGAAATCTACAAAATATTTTTAAAACATAAAGTTAGCTCTTGTACAAGAAAAGGGATAGTATTGTTATATTCAAAAGTGTGTTATAAAGTTTGTATACCTTTCTCCAAAAAGCTTTGGCTGTCACTTCCATCACTCTCCAAGTAGTGATCCTCAAACAAGATGCTGTCAGTAGAAATGGTATCCAAAGAAGCTTGTGATGGACTTTTTTTCATGTTCTTATAAGAAACAGAGAATGCAGGGAGATTGGACTGGGATGATTCCTTAGGCTTTCCACTTTTTAACATAAAAATATTAGGAAATAATTACTTAAGATAGAAAAAATACAAAATAAAACAAAAATCCATTAAAATCATAATTTAAACAAATGTTGATGAACATATAAAATATTTAAAATCACAATTAGTAATTATATTTAGTAATGTATTCATGTCTGACTTCAGTATTCAGATTATCTTCTGTAACTGGTTAAAACCAACAGTCTGCATATATAGAAAAGGATGATAGATTTGTTTTTAATTTTTTTTAAGCTGACAAGTGAACCTACATAAAAGGAAAATCTTTCACTGGAAAATCTTTCACTTTTTTCCAGCTCCAGCTGCACAGTGAAAATTATTCTAGTGTATTGTATCATTCTTCAGCACTACATAAAGCATTCTTACAGATATACTAGCTGCTGCCAAAAGAAATGTATGGGAAATAGGATTTAAATTATTAATATGGCGAATTATGACTAGAGAATAGATGCAATATACTAGAATTCACATTAAAATTCTGACAGCCGATTTCCAGCTTTGTAAATACCAACAAGTGGCCTCAAGATTCAAAATATCTGCAGTCCCTCTAATTTTACTCTACTGACTCTAAGTCCCAGCTTTAAACCATGTTACTTTGTAGACTTTAATATTTTCTGTACCTTAATGGAGACTGAAATCCAAGCATTTTTGCTGTGTTCAATTTTTCTTTGCCATTTTCAAACTTTTCAGACTGCTCTACAGAATCAGTTTCAATTTCTATGACTTTAACAGCTGAGCATTCTACTTTACTTTCATTATTTAGGACATCACTTTTCTCTTCTTCCTTGCCCATCAGCATTTTGATAGAGTCATCTCTGCAATTTGACATATTAACCAATTCTCTAGTATAGGAATTGTCAGACTCACAAATTTCTTCTGAATCACTATGACTGAAAAACCCACTGTTGTTTTTTTCATTCATTTTCCTCCAAAGTTTTTCTGATGCACCATCCAAAAATAAACTTTTGCTTGGCAAATCCACATCACTATTTGATTTTAAAATCGGATTCATTAGAACGGCTTTGTTAAGATCAGCATTCAGAGACCCACAGTTGGTTACATCATTAATATTTGAATTGCTCATCTGTGTAGTAGAAGTAGGAACTAGCTTGCTTTCTGATTCAGAAGCTTCTCTGTTTTCCATGGGTGAGAGGTCTGATGTCCTTGGACCTCCTTGTTCTAAAATGGGAGGGTTGCACATGCTTCCTTGCACTAGTGGATGAAGCAATAAAGCTATGTCTGCACTTTTCAGTAAGATCCCAATACAGATATTTGCCTCTTTTGCTGGATTCCCTGTCACAATCTCTACATCCTTCCTTAAATTGTCCAGAAATAACACAAGAGATTCTTGGAGGTAGAGTAAAAAAAGATATTGGTAATGATTTATCTGCATGCTTACATGTTTTTGAATATGAAGTAAAACATGAATATCTGCAAAATATGCAGATTGAGATTCTAAAGTGCTTTTAGCAGAGCACAAATTTTCAGTACCATTGGTAAAGGCTTCCATCTCGGTGCTATAATATTCTTTCAGACGTTTTTTATGCTGTAGCCGATTAGCAAGGTCACAAGAATCACTTTTGAGAATATTGAGAGATTCCTGATTGCAAAACAACTCTTTGTGTGACTCTTCACATCTTATGGGTTGACAAATCCAAAGTGTAAGTGGGAATGAATCCACAAAACTTATTGGCCGTCCTTTCCCACTCTTCATTCCTTCATAGTCTATCCAAAATTGGGAAAAATGCACTGCCCAAACATCTGATGCAGCTGAAGTTTTAAGTGCACATTTATTCAATTGGGGAGTAATAATACCTTTATAGATATCATGCAGTTTTGTATCTTGTTCATGAGCATGTCTTTGGAAAGTGGGATGCAAAAGATTAAAACAGTCAGAAGATTTGGGAAATTCTGTGAAAGTACTACTGAAAAATGTAGAGTCTTTGAAGTTTTGGAATGCAGCTTCCAAATCAGAGTGTCTACAATTTGCGGAGTGTCTAGCATTTGTAGCAATCATTTCAGAACTTTGAATGGAAATTGCATACGGGTCATCTCTATGTTTTTGCTTCCTTTCAGAAGGAATAATGAGCTATAATGATAAAAAAATAAACTCAGTTAGAAAACTAAATAAACTTAGGAAAGAACAGAATTCATTGAAAAAACATTCCTTAAATATTAGGAATGAGAAAGAAAACGAGAAAGAGAAAGAAAAGTGGATTATGCAGGGAATAAGTAATCAATACACATAAAGGTTATAAATATATACTAACATATATATTTTCCCAAAATGTGAATATCATCCCAAAACTCCTGAACAAAGGAATGAGGCAAATAATAGTCTATACTCTGTAGAATAGTAGAGGATGTAATCTTAAGACTAAAGAAGAGAATAAATGAGTATGAAGCTGATGACACAAAATAAAAGATTAATATGCTAACTGAATATAATTGCACATTAAAGAATAATTTCCTAAGGAAGACTTCATAAAGAAGGATATTGGCTAATAATGGCAGAAGTGATTCCTTAAAATCAAAATAGGCAAGGAAAGCTCTTACAAATACTTGGGGCTGCAAGGAATCAATTCCAGCCCACACAGCCAAAGCAAGGGAATATAATAACTGCATCCAAAAACTTTTGAAGGACACTAGCCTGTTTTATAAATGACTGTGGAATTCACTCTGCAAAAGGTTAAGCCATTGCAGCAGGTATCCTTAAGTTTCATATTTTGAAATATGACTAGATTAATTCCAATCACAACAACATGACAGTAATGAGATCATCTGTTTTTATGTTTTATTATATCTCCATTCTGATTTCATGCTCTGAGTTATCATTGCGGTAGTAAACCATTGCTTAATGCTAAAACTTTTTTCATAATACTTTTAGGCCACATCTGGCCAAGGTAGTTTATACTCTAGTAATTTTCCAATCAGATTAGTGTTAACAAGCAGTATGTAAAGAAAGCCTTAAAACTAATTTGTGATTTTCAGCTACTTCAGAATACAACAGTCAGTACTATGAATAATACAGTCAAAGGGAATCACATATCCATCCTGAAGGAACTGCAATGGCTACGCAGTCCCTTAGGAACAATTCCAGTAACTTAATCCCTTAGGAACAATTCTAGCTACTCATTCCCTTAGGAACAATTCTAACTTTGCTTGTCTCCCATATTTCTCCCAGCTGTATGTAAAAGCTGACTTCAAAATTCCAGTCTAGGCTGTACAGGTATGCTGCTACAGAGGTTCTGATTGATCATTCCCTGTTTCTTACTCCTTCCATCCAAGCAAGAAAGGCAAAGCTTGATACCTGGCTCCTGTAATGGTTGCGTTACCAATTCCTGCCTTTTCTTTTTAAATATTGCCTCTTCTTATTACTTTCTGTTTATTTGTTTTTCATTGTTTGCACACATGAATGCAAGCACATATTTCCCATATTCTCTCCTTTGAGGCTATTACACCATTGTTTCAATGCTACCCTTGTTAAAGCGGAAGAAACAGATTGTTCCTTTGGTCCACTATGGGCGTATAGAAATTTTGTGGCAATAAAGATCTTTTGGTTGAAGTTCATGGAAGCAAACAAGTCCTATTTACTGAAATTTTGAAATATTGTTCAACATCTTCACATTTCAACTTAAAAAGAAGAAAGTATAGGAGGGCCATTATAGTACAGTGAATACAATGACAAGGAGATTTTACTAGACATCATGGTGTTTATGAGCTATTGGATCAACTGGAAGAAAACCAAAAAAAGGAAGCTGCTGACTAGCTGAGACCATAGCAATTCATCATGAAATGGTCATGCAGCAAAGACACCAGCCACCAGAAGGGATGGGAAAACCAGGAACTATAAGCAATTGAAGGGGATGGCACTAAACAGGAATAAAGCACAGTAGAGAAAATACTCAAAAAGGTTTAACATGGCTTCTAATATAAAACAGTACTTTTGAAGTATTTTTCAAAACAAAGGCTGAAGGGGCATTTGCAGTGGGCTTGAACGAGATGTAGGATTGTTCTTACACTTAGTATTTAGTGAGTGGCCTGTATTGATTATGGGCAAATTAGAACTGTGAATCTGCAGGAAGTCAAAAGAAGTTGTATCTGCTTATCTTTAAAACCCTGAGTGGTTTCAAACAGTTGAAATATTACCTCTTATCCAGTCAATGTTTCAATATGGCCAGAAATTCTTTTTCTTAAATAACTTAGATACATTACATAGAAAGCAGCAAAACAGAAAGTCTCTCTTACAGTCTCCAATTATGGAACCTCTTCCCATGTAAACATGAATACTAATATCATTGCATATTTTTAGTACTAGTTTAATAGTATTGGTTTGCACAAATATTTTTATTTTTTTTATTTTTGTCTTACTGCTTTTATTTTATTTTGACCTTTTATAACCTGTCCTATTTTATTATTTTGTTCAGTTATAAATCACAAATAAACAAGGTGATAATAAAACTCAGCTCAGTGTAATTCTGCTGAGAAATGTATTCCTTTTAAAGTTTTTTATGCCCAAGGAATCCATATGTCCTTGATTTTCAAAGAACTACTATCCTCAATATGCTTTTTTTCTCCACAGCTAAGAGTACATTCTCTGCATATTTGTTTTCTGATGTATTATAACTTTTTTTAGGCTCAAATAGTCCAGCTATTTAACTTGTTTGCCCCAAACAAATATTGTTACTGTAATACTTGTAAGTTGTCCAGAGTTGTACATGAGTGTGTGGCCAAAGAAATTAAAAAAAATTAAAAAACAATTCCTACCCCATAGCTTGGAAATTTCTACCATTAATTTATGAACATAGAATACATAGATGTATTCTCCCACAATTGCCAGAAGCTTTTGTAAAAAGCTAGTAATCATACTTAATGTTATCTTCTATAATATTACTTCTTCCAGTACACAATAATAGGCATTAGATATATTATATGGTATCAGTATTATACTGAAAAATATAATCCAAAACATGCAGGGGTTTTTTTCAGCTGTGTTAGAAATGTGCTTTTAAAAATCTGGAAGGTCCAAAATGTTCTATAAAATTTAGAAACCAAGGGAACCACTGGTATATTGTCCATGATCTGTCATTTAAAAATGGTTCCACAGTTCCAGAGCAGAGACTATTATCATACAAAACACTTAGAAGTGTTGTGCTGTGCTTTTGCAAACTGTACCTTTATCATTAATCCATCAACTCGAACATCAACATGTTCTTCTGATTTTGAATTGTCATTTAACTTGTACATGGCCATGAATTGACTGAGGCTCTGTTTCATATCCAATACAAACTGATTTAGCCAAAGTATACTTCTCTCATCCAAGGTGAACTGCAGAGCATTTAGTTGAATATACAAGTTTGCATTTGGAACTAAAGGAAATAAAAAAATATTGTATTAAAATGTTTTAAAAGTAGAATTACCATGACTAGACTTTAGACTTAAGCTTGAAGAATACTGGCTATAAGGAAAAACAGTGTTTTTTAGTATGGCACTAGTTTCCCTAGTGTGGCACTAGATCTTACCCTCTAATAATGTTTTGATAACTGCAAAAGCAGAAGTGAGATTTGCAAGAAATTGCACAGAGGTGAAATTTCAAACACAAATTTGTAGTACATGGCTTTCTATATAGCTATGATCACTTTTAGGATATTTCATTCCAATTCCAATTTCTTTGTAATTGTTCTACCACCCACACTAAAGATACACAGTATCTGTAATGTTGAGCACATTCTGGCTTTATTAGCTTATATCTAGGAAGAGAGTCTCTAAAACTTTTTTCTTCTACTGCAAAACCTAAAGCTTCCCCATTAATGGAAATATTTAATGTTTTATATAAATAAAATATAAAATAAAATTTTATAAAAAGAATTTAGAATTTGCAGTCATTCAAATTCTTAACGAAGAAACTGACTTTCAAGAGGAATCAAAGAATCTATTTATATAAAAACATTAAGTCCTTCCATTAATGGGAGGGGAACCAGATTTCAACTGCCTTGTGTTTACAATTTGGCTTTAACTAGTTTGCAAAAAAAGAACCTTTTAGCAGACTCTGAGGTGTTATTGTGCTGACCCCTACGGCAATCTTTCGGGAAATCTTTATTACTCTATTTAGCTTATTATGTGAGAACCTCTCTGTGTATCCTGTTTCCTGCCCAATTTTTGAGAAAAGTATATATTTCCTACCATCCCCCCCTTTTTTTTACACGGGACTGAGAAAGGCTCCTAGATAGGAGTCGAAGTGTTTTCCAGTTACATCTAATAATAAAAGTCCAGTTGCCTTTTTCAGAAAATTTGCAATTTTGCTACAAATCATGACTTGGATTAATGAGAATAAACATAGATACAAC
Source organism: Acrochordus granulatus (assembly GCA_032468055.1). Lineage (NCBI taxonomy): Eukaryota > Metazoa > Chordata > Lepidosauria > Squamata > Acrochordidae > Acrochordus > Acrochordus granulatus. The sequence continues at coordinate 4,323 of JANHZU010007774.1, read as the reverse complement.
ACTATATTTTAATGCTTTGCAAAGCTAGAAGGAATCTATAATTAGTTTATCAAGATATACCAAACCCTAATCTTTTGCTTGGATGTATTTGCTAGAAATATACTCTGCCCTGGATATAGGAGAAATGACTGAGTGGGGGGTATCCATTATTCCAAAATGTTTGATAATGTGAAAATAATACCTGCAGTGGTTTGCATCTTTGTATAACTGTGTAATTTATACAAAGAACGCAATCTGTGTAATGACATTAAGCAAATGGCATAAATTGGTGCAGTTATCAAAAAAATAAGGAAAATATGACCTGAAATTTAACGGCTTTGTTCAGACTATGGATGCAAAGGACTTGTAATTATTTAAAGGGGATTTCCAAATAGCAATATGGTTCACTGTATCTGCGGACCACTAAATAGGAGTCCATTAAACTGGCACCACTCTACTTTCAAAGCAACTAGAATGTTTTAACAAAAGGAAAAAGATAAGAAAACATTTTACTAGGAAAGTCTTTGCCATCTGGATAGTAGTATTCAGTGAATTCAATATGGATGGCTGGCATTTCTTGTGGGAGATATAGAGACTTTTTATTGCAAGAAATAAGAGTTTTAGGAGAGCGACGACACTGGTCCGCTGTAGAGACCTAAAAATAAGAAATTCAGCGTTTGAATTTTGTGAAATATAAGTATTAACGACTTCTCCTCTGTCACTTTTCACAGATATCAGGAAAATGATTTTCATTTTAATGAATCTTGAAGACAAATAGAGTATTTTTGTGGCCATTTATACTTCTTGGTCCACGGTATTAGATTTGTAGAGAGCACTTCAGGAAATGTCACTCCTAATATGCTGTAACATTGCAATAACTATTTCTTAATTTTAAACAGTTATACCTAAGCTCTTTGCCTAGTTTGGTTCCAGTGGTGTAAAAATCAGTTAAAAAAACCTGCTTTATATTATATAAAATATAATGCCTTAAAAATCACATGTTAATTGTTTTTAATGTACCATATGAACTTACCATGTCTTTAAACTTACTGTTTTGACATTTTACATATTTAAGTTAATCAATAAGAAAAACAAGAAAAATGAATCTAGATTGTTTGAAATACAGATATTAAGGTTGTATTAATCATTTACAACATTGGCTAGAAAGATAGAAAACATTTATATTAACATTAGAATATGTAATAGTATAATTTACAAAGATTACATAATCATAAGGATGGGTCTATCTTAAGGAAATTGATGAAGTGTAGTATGTTTATCTAGGATAGTAATCTTTGTAGGATTCTTCCTCCCTCTGAGATGAGAGAGAGAAATTTCATCTCAGAAAGTTAAATCCAACATCAGGTATCTCCTCCTGCTAGAAGCAGGGAATTATATCCTAAAATGAGTGATTTAATGAGCTTTATGCATATATATATCACAAAAGAAAAATTAACCCATCTCAAACAGGATAATCCAAACTCTATTTGTTTTTGAGATGCAGAAACTTTGATACTTTTAATCATCCAAAACAACCTATGGTAAAGAACAGCTTAGTTGTTATAATCAGATATGGAGAGTTACGTGTTATTTATAAAAAGTTCCGCTAGGTGGCTTAGATTAAAAATAAATATAACTGAAGATCAAGATAAAAGTTAATTGTAATAATATTTTCAAAAAACCTTTCCTGACCTCAGAAATCACCAAAGGGGCATGATGAGCACAGTATAAGAAATGGGCTAACTCATACTTCCAATTAAATTGCAATGAAAAAGAAAAAAATTAACCAGCAAATAATTCCTTATTTTTATTCTATTAGCGATAAATTGGCCAAGCAAAAGTGACTGAATATGACAAAATGTTCCATTTAAGCACTTCAATTTGATCAAATAATTATTTTGCCAATCGTGATACAAAAAAAACTATTAGAAATAATTTGGAGAAAAACTTATTTACTCCAATAATTAATTTGGCAAAATCTGTCATCTTAATTGAAAGTCAACACTTACATTAAGAGCCTCATAATTTGGACATAAAAGAAGAGTAATATATTAATTTGTTGCAGCAATTAATATTTAAATGTACCTGATAAAAATTGACATCTGCAAGTCTAACTACCACTGGGCTGGACATCAATTTCTCTTTGGGCTGCTGTGATGACACAAAAGACTTAGAAATTCCTTTTGATATTTGATCCTTACCTAAAAGAAACAAAAAGCACAAAATACATACAATGTAATTTATTTTTTAAAAACCCCTTTTTGTGTTGTTGGGTAATGTAAAAATAATAAACTAAAATTTCAATAAGAGAAAACAAAGAAAGGAAACAATATAAATATTAATTCCACAATTCAAATAGGATTGGGAACCCAATGAATCTTCACAAGAATTAATCTTCACAACTATAAATATCATTCTCCCAAAATAATTTTATACTTACATGGGAGAGTACAACATATGATGGAGAAAAATTATCAAAGTATAAGGAAAGACAGCCAAATTACTTCAAAACAAGTACATTAGTGTTTCTAATCTAATCAAATTAATAGGTCCCAATCTGTCCAGAAACAGATTGTAAAAGTAAATGAAAAATCTTAAATACCTATCTGCATATGCTGTGGAGAGTCCTGAAATGGGGATTTAATTGGCAAGTCTAAATTGTGATCCTTCACAGCCTGCTTAAGCAGTTCAATATTTCCTCTGAACTCTTGCAGCAGTTCTTCTGCCCATTCACTTCTGGCTTTTGTAGCATCACTGTAATGCATCCAATGGCTGCAGCTCTCATCTACAATTGTTTTACATTTAATGAGAATACATTTAGTACCATACTGAAACCCATTAAAAATATTTTAATATTTTATTTTTAATTATTTATTTTAACCACTTAAAAAACTTGAGGCTATTTAAATTATTTCTACGGATCCATTTGTAAATGCCCAACATCAATATTAAGACAGTAAAGATATAATGAATTTAGAAAAAAAACTTATTATATCATATCAAAGATCCATCTAATCCAGCATTCTATTTCCAAAATATTTTAATTAATGACCAAAACATGCTTCATGAAGCAGGTCTCTAATAAATTTCCATTATTACTTTTTTGAAATTTGATATTCAGGAGCACCTAAATCTGGAAATGCAGTACCCATATCATAATAATCACTGATTTATCCTCCATCAATTAATTGAATCTCCTTCAAGTCATCTAATCTGGTAGTCCTTATAACAACGCAATGATCTGGATGTTATATACTGTTAGTCCTCAATTTATGACCATTCATTCAGCAACTGTTCAAAAATACAATAGTGCTAAAAAAATTGACTTACAACATATGCCCAAAGTTACAGCAGTTGAAGCACCCCCTGTGGCCATATGATCAAAACTGGGTGTTTGGCAATCCAGCTCCGCTTATGACTGAAGAGGGGGTACAACAATTCTCCCACTCACTTATTTCCCTGCATCTTAGCCACCATCTGGCTCAGCAGCATGTGCAAATCTGCCACAGCCTGGGAGACCTTGGCCATCCATCCAGCCCACAATCACCCCACTTAACTTTGCCCTTTTTCTCCAGCTGCTGAGAGGCACATCCAGCCTATGTGAGGCATTGCCTCCTTAGCAAGGTTGCCTCAAGGCATTGTCCAAGCAGGTTCCATTCTCACAATCCTTTGAAAGCCTCCCTCTCCAAATAGGACTATACATGCTGTTGAGCCAATTGGCCAGCCGAGGTCTCCTTGGCCACTGCAGGTTTGTAAATGCTGGTAGGATGGATGGCCAGTTGAGGCCTACTGAGTCACAGAAGCTTTGGGCCCACTGCAGCACTCCCCAACTTGTGCAGCCTGCCAGAGCTTTCCCCACCTTCCTATGGCAGTATGGCTCCTTACCTGGGACTGTTTGCTTAACGACCCATGAGATCACTTACTACCACAACCGGGAGTGCTAGAATTGTAGCCATTGAGCAAAGCGATCACATTTACATCTTGCTTAACAATTGTTTTACTCAATGATCAAGATTCTGGTCCTAATTGTGGTGTAAGTTGAGGAGTACTTGTATATGCTATGTGAAGAAATATTTTTTGCTAAATCCCTTGTTAATCAGTTCTATTGGATAACTTTAAGCTCTAGTATTAAGAAAGAGAGAAAAGCTCTCTAGAATTTTCTCCATTCCATATATAATTCTAAAAAACACTGTAATGACACAACTACCACTACTCCATCTTATTCACCCTTGTCTAACTGGAAAGATGCAAACATCAAAGCCTTTTTTCACAGGAATGATCTTCCAACCTAATGATTTTTATTATCCTTTTTGCATCCTCTCCAATTTTATGTCATTATTTTAT
>JANHZU010007773.1:27718-40088 GCA_032468055.1 Acrochordus granulatus | reverse complement strand
TCTCTCTCTCAATTCCCTGCTCCCTCCCTCTTTCTCCTTCTTCCCTTCCTTCCTCATTTATGTTTATTGACTTGTTCTATGTTATTCTTACGTTATTATTAAGGATATATTATTAAGGATAACCAAATTAAGTATCCTTTTTACAGCGCCCCCCAGATTTCATCCCCCCTCCTCTTCTTTCCTTTGCCCCCCCCTTGACCAAGCCACCTCAGCTATTAAACCTTGACCAAGCCATCCTCTGAAACAGTCCTCCATGGAGGATGATGGGCCCAATGTTTATGGGTGCCAAGGCCCAGCTGAGTGAGTCGCTGGGAAGGCAGGTGGGGAGGAGAGGGATAAATCCACGGAAATATGGAATGGCAGCTCCTGGCAGAAAGAAGAGGAAGGTTGTTGTCCTTCACCCCAAAGGGTGCATGTTCTAAATGACAGAATCATATCTGGTGGATCGGTACCTCTATCTTTCTTTCCACCCGTCAGCCCAGGATGGGATGAAGGGAAGAGGAGAGGGCTGCCCGATGCAACCTCTGAATTTGATTTATTTTCATTGGCTTTTTGGTTTCTTATTTTTCCTTTTCCGCTGCCATACATTTCATAGGAGAACCGGCTCATTATTTCAATTAGCTTCACTTTTCAATCCTGTAAATATACCACATCAAGATTTATATCTCTGCAAGGAATGCGAAAGTCTCTCTCTCTCTCTTGCATGCCAGGATTATTGGTGGGGGCAGCAAAAGAGGGAAGCAACTGACTCCTTTGTTATGTCTGGTCTCTGCTGGGCCAAGACCCCAGCAGTGTTTGGCAAAAGCTGCTGCGCCTAGAGAAGGGGAAGAAAAAGTCAAGCATGTGATTGCAAGGAACATCCATCTGACCCATGTCTTAGGTCTCTAGCTGGTCTGGTCTTAGAGGAGAGGTGGCGGGTTGTGGGGAGACCAGGGGACGGGACTGAGGTGTTGAGACAATCCCTAGAAGAATCCCAAGTTGCCTGGAATGAATTTAGACGTTTCCAAGCCAAGCACAAGATCTCCTCCTGGGTTACTCCCACTTGCGTAGAGTTGATTGCCTGGCTTTGAATGTTAGTCAGTCACCTAATCAATTAAGACGAGGACAAATAGGCTGAAAAATAGTGTTGTTTTTTTCAAAAGCAGCAATTACACTTAATGCTTCTGTGGCTTGACTGCAGATGGATTTAAGCGATCGTGCGATATGGGGAACGGCAAAGGCGTGCTGGGGATTTTATTGTACTTCTTATGGTTTTAAATGGTTTAAAAGTTCCTATTTTATGGTTTGGTTTGGAAGTATTTTGTTCGCATTGGGAAGGTGGCACTTAATTTTGTTGTATTTTACAATGGCAATAAAGTATGTATCTATCCATCCGTCTGTCCATCCATCCACAGGGCAGGACCTCTTGATTTCTCCCCATTCTTGGTTGCAGTGCTGTAGGAATGATAAATAGAGGCAATTCTGGGGCTAAAGTTGGGGGAAGAAAGAACTAGGGCTCCTTAGCTAGGCAGGGAAACAAAGAGATTGAAGCCAAGGCTATGGACACAGAGGGAAACAGGAAGGTTGTATATGGGGGGAGGAAGAGAAGGAGGAAGAGGAATTGGGCAAGGAGGAGTTTGAAGGACCTGGAATTCTTACTTTGAAGAAGAAATGCTAAAAATAGGGAAGTCTCATCAAATGCCTGAAATAACATGACACTAAAGAAAGCCATGGCCAGTTCTCTCTTGTTCCCAAGTGCAAGACAGGAATAATAGATCAAACTTCCAGGAAGGCAGATGGTCACTGAAAGTTAGGGAAAACTCCCTAACCTTCAGGGCAACCAACAACAAAAGCAGTGAGCCATAGAGGGGATGGGTCCCCTTTGCTGGTGGTCTTCAATCAGAGGCTGCACAACCATCTCATGGGAATGCTTGAATTCCCATGAGAGGTGGTGCTGGCCATATAAATAAATACATACACACCAGACTGCACTGATAATGTTACCTAGTTGGGCAATGAAACGTCTGCAGAAATACAGTCAAGCTCAGGGAGCACCTAGGACTCCACAGTTCAACCCTAAGCTACAAATATCGTCTTCTATTCCACACATGCACACACAGAGTACATACTACACGTATACATACAGACGTACACACAAACATATAAATCAGCTATTTCTCTGATACAGACACACAGATACTTACAGGTAGTCATGACAGTGATTGAGCACGCAATTTTGGTAAGTTGAGACAATCATAAAGCAGGTCATGACATGACCAAGCCCAGTTTTACACCATTTTTGCAGTGGTTGTTAAGTGGTTACCGCAGTCGTTAGGTGATCACCACAGTCGTTGAGTGAACCCATTGTTTGCTGTAGGGGATTCGTTGGCAGAATCCAGAAGTAAGCATCTTACTTGAAGTCCGCGCATCTTAAAGTTGCCAGGTTGAGGAACACTGTCTTAGGGTTCAGGAAGTATCAGGAGGGGCAAAGAGACCCAGGAATGAAATGCCCGATACAGGATCCACCCATTGGACCTCACAGTATGGAGCGCAAACATCCAGAGTTGATTATGGTGGATACCTCCGATCAGTTGTTGGACACAGAAATTGAGGTCAACTGGTAGACCTGTGTAGATCCATGGAGGACGTGTATCTTGAGAGGGTCAAGAGAAGGGCGGGGAAGATATCTGCAGACCCCTCTCACCCTGGGCGTAATTTGTTTGAACCTCTTGTTTCTGGACAGCACTATAAGGCATTGCACAGCAAAACAACCAGACGCAGGGACAGTTTGCTCCCCCGCGCCATCAGCTGAATACTCTTCTCACACTGTATGGCAGGACGCAAAGTGCAACGAACTCTAAATTAACCCGGAATTCTGACATACCTATCAGTAGGTGGTGCTTCTGGTTCAACACTTCACTATACTCCCTTTCTACTGGCTGCATACTTTGGATGCACACTTTACTGCTGAACACATAATTCTGTTTGTTTATGTCATTATTCTATTTACTGTTGTCTACCGAGGGCTGCTGTACCGGAGCCAAATTCGAGCCAAATTCCTTGCGTGTCTAAGGACGCTTAACCCACACGGTGTCTGAATCCAGAATTAATTTTGATATTTCTGATGGACAGTTGTTCTCAGAAAGGAGTTCCATATTTGTAACGTGGACATCTAAACCCTTTTTTTCGAGGGAACTGAAATACCACTGCCACGTCTGGCGTCCCAGTCACCTCTGTTTTCACCCCCCCCCCGAATGATTTTAACTCTTAGCAATAAGGGGAGACTTCAGACAACCTAAGTGTGGGGCGAACCAGGCTTGGAACATTTGGGGCAAGACTTCCAGGGAACCCTAGTCTGGGATTTTTCGCTTGTAAAACCAAATTGCAGCCATATCCTGGTATTTTGGAAGGTGCTGATAGGGTAAACTGATCAATAGGTGTCCAAAGCTTCATCTGAACCGTTTTCCAAGAACTGTGGAATTTTATTACGTGGGGCCAAACTCAGAGGGGGTTCGACTTGGGTGTAAAACATGGTTTGTGCGCAGAAGCATGAAGATTTAATCTAGAAGCAAAAACAGAAGAGTTGTGTTTCCTGGCTTCACGTGACATCTTAATTCACTTATGGATAGTCCTCAATTTACGACCATAATCCAGCCTGGAATGATGGCTCTATCTTGTGACGATTGTTAAACGCCCGGTTTTACCACCTGTTTTGCAGCAGTCGTTAAATTAAGGTTTTGTTGTTGTTAAGTGCCCCACTTTACGACCTTTTTGCAGCAGTCATTAAGCAAACATTTCCCCCAAAGGGTGTTTTTGGTTGGAAACCAGCAAAAAACAGCAAAAACTGCCGTTACCTGTGAACAAGCAGGAGGCTAAAATAACTCTGGCTACTTTGTGATTTATTGCATCTAGCAAATACAGCCTCTGATTAAATCTTGAGGAATGGGTAAGCTCAAAAATGTGCAATTGGAGGCAGTTTCATTGCTTTGTTTGTTTAATGGATGTTTCTTAATACAGATAACGGCCACCCATCCAACTCTCGACCTTCTTGATTTTGTCAATAAATGTAGACACCACTCATTCCAATCATATATATTTTTTATTATATGAAGCCTGGAAAATTAGCGGAGGGGTGAATTATCTGACGTAATTCATACAGTAGTTTACAACTATATAATAATCTTTGGGGATTCCACACATCCCTGTAATTTGGGTTCAAAGATGCCAACACACACACAAACACACTGCATCCCCTTTACCTAGCTGAGACCTGCTAAGTTTGGATCCATCTCAGTGATGTGAAGATGGTGGAGAGAAATACCATCAAGCCAGCCTGTGAAAAGCTGGCAGTCATTTCTAGTTTCTCTTTTCTCTTTTTCATCTCCACTTTTACTCCAAGGAAAAGCCTAGGAATAATAAGCTGGGGAAAAAGAAGGAAAAAGTGTATCATCTTCCTAATGGTATGATAAAGCATGTAGTTGATATACGCAGAAGGAAATGAGCTCTGCACCTGCAGGAAAATGCTGAGAAGGAGGAGGAAGAGGAAGAAGAGGAGGAGGAGGAGGAGAATGAGTAGGAGTATGGAAGAGGAGGAACGAAAAGAGGAGGAGGAAGGGGAGAAGAGGAGGAAGAAGAGGAAGAAGAGGAGGAGAGGAGGAACATGAGGAGGAGGAGAGGAGGAGGAAAATGAGGAAGGGAAGAAGAGGAGGAGGAAGAGAAGAAGAGGAGAAGAAGAGGAAGAGGAGGGGGATGAAGGTATTTTGAGACCAGCTCTTTTCAGGTCAAGGCTCCTACAGAGAGGAGTCAAAGGGGAGACAGGACACTCCCGGTGCCCCTGGCGTTTCCACCCAGTTGCAGGAAGGTCCCCGACATACGGCGCGTTCCTCACCCTCCCGCCTTGTTGTTCCATGGGGTTCTGTGCTGGGGAGACTTGCTGGCTCGGAAAGTTCTCCCTTTGCTCGGAAGGCTTTTAGCCCCTCTCCTCTGTCCGGTCACACCTTTCCAGGCGAGGAAGAAGACGTGTGTGCAGGGGATGTAAGCGCTGGAGTGGCTTGCACGAGCACAGCCTTTTCACACACCTGTGTTGGGGGAGCTGGATCTGGGGATTCCCACCGTGGCTCCGGGGATTCTTTGGCCCACTTTTTCAACCCTGGTGGATTTTTTGCATTTGTTTCTCATTTGTTCATTTATTCTCATGCTTCCGTGTGGCTGGACTAGGAAAAAGTAATCCCCTGAGATGAACTGTTAACATTTGTTAAGAGTTATAAAATATTGAACCCCCAAATAACCCTGAATCAGCAGTAAAAATAGTTTAAGCACATACAGTATATATGTATTGTGTGTGTGTGTAGACAGACAGACGGACGGACAAGGGAAGCAGTAAAAAAGTGTAATTAAAGCCATCAGCAAAGTACTATGAGCCAGAAATGATGATAATACTTTTGGAAAAAGAGTTCAGGTAGTCCTTGACTTACGATCCCAATTTCTTTTACTAAGTGAGGCGGTTGTTAAGTGAGTCCTGCCCAATTTTACAATCTTTTTTGCCATAGCCATTAAGCAGCTTCCTCTATTGACTGTTGGTTGGAAACCAGCCAGAACACTTTTCTTTTCTCTGCCTTCCCTTCCCTACCCTTCTATTTTCCTTTCCTTTCCCTTCCTTTTCATTTCCCCTCCCTTTCCTCCCACCATTCCCTTCACATCCCTTTTCCCTTCCCTCCCTTCCCCTTCCCTTCTTTACTTTCCCTTCCTTCCCTTCCTTTTTTAATTTCTTCTTCCTCTTTTTCTCTTCTTCACCCCTTCCCTCCCCTTCTTTACTTTCCCTTCCTTTTTCTTTCTTCTTCCTCTTTTTCTCCTCACCCCTTCCCTTCTTTCCCTTCTCTTCCCTCCCCTCCCCTTCTTTCCCTTCCTTTTTTTCTTTCTTCTTCCTCTTTTTCTCCCCCCCACCTTCCCTTCCCTTCCCTTCCCTTCCTGGTGGCCAATTGATGCCGTTGGGAACATCTAATCAGAAATGACACAATCTGTATTAGATTTCTAGGAACCCAATCTTGTGGATACCGTTTGTTTGTTTCATAAACTCTGTTTCTATGGCGATTATTATTTTTTCCCTAAAAAATTAGCTGAAAGACTATGATTAATTTCCACTCTGTTGCCATGGTTATTAATAATAATGAAGTGATTGTTACTGCATGCAGAGATTTTCATGACCGATGCCAGTATTTGTTTCAAAAATAAGGACTGGGCAGGGAACAAGACTTTTCACAGAGTGAAAAATAATCGTTGTGTGCGCGTGTACACGCATGTGCGCACGTGTTTGTAACACGTTTGTCCTTTGCAGAGTTTGCTGCAGTGATGAGCTTTTGCAGCTATAAATCTGTTCATGGGTCACACGGTTCCTCTCTAAACCGGATTTATGGAACTGCATTAATCTGTAATTTCTGCTTGAAAGTTGCACGGATGAGCCGCTGGGTGGAAAGCGGCATTTTAAATCAGATTTAAAAATAGTTCGTAAGAGCTTATGATTCTGGGATGCAGGAAACTCTGATGTTGGGAAGGGAGGAAAAAGGGTCTTTGTTGTGGTTGGCAGAGGGGAGGGGAGAGAGGTGTGACCCTCGGGATCTCAGTGACTCTTTGGCGCTTCATTGCAATTATTCTAGACTGGATGCCTGGAAAATTAGTGGAGGGGTGAACTGTGGACCCATCCCAAAAGCCCTCGGCGTGAGCTTCGCACCATGTCATTTTTCCACACCAAAAACCCGTTTTTAAGTCAGGTTGCAATGCTTCAGTGGGAATGCTTGATATATGAAGGAATGTGAGGTTTGTTTGGGAAGAAACGGTGTGGTTATCCTCTGTTCCTCTCCTTTCTGTCACAAAGGAAGGACAACAGTTGTTCCACAAGTGACCAGTATCCCTCACATGGTGTGGCATCTTTGGAGATCAGCACAGTGTTTCTCGACCTCAAGAACGTTAAGAGGTTGGATTTCGACTCCCAGATTCCCCCAGCCAACCTGTGGGGACTTCAGCTCCCAGAATCCCCTAGCCAGCATGTATGGACTTCATTTCCCAGAATGCCCCAGCCAGCATGTGTGGATTTCAACTCCCAGAATTTCCCAGCCAGCCTGTGCGGACTTCAGCTTCCACAACCCCCCAGCGTGCATGGAACAATTCCCAGAATTCCCCAGCCAGCACGCATTGACTTCAGTTCCCAGAATTCTGCAAGCGGAAGTCCATGCATCTTAACATGCTTGAAGTTGAGAAACACTGGTGCAGTGAACTGAGGGAATCCAGGCTGAAAAAGGGTTAAATCATTAATAATTAAGCTGATTTTGTGTTGTATTCCTTTTCAAGTTGTGCTGAACTAATTTACAAAGGAAAAGTAAACGTACAGCAAAGAGAATAGATGAAGTATCGTATTTTTAATATAATAATGGCAAGAATGAGAGAAGAACCAAGGGAAAAAGAAGATAAAAATAAGTTTGGCAGGCGATGCTAGGAACAGAACCAAAACAACACTGGTCAAAAGGCTTTCCCCTTAGCTCTTTGTCACAAGAAACACAAACAAAGAAACAAAACAACTCATTCAAAAGTTGAAAGAAATTTATTGCTGCAGATGGGAGTGGATTTCTCTGTTCAGTTGCAGCATAGTGGCTCTTCTCTCCAACCCCAGCGCCTGAAAAATCCACAGTTCTTGAAACTTTGACAGATTCCAAGATGAGTGGAATCTTATTCCAATAATCTGGAATTATTGTTACAGATTATTTTTAACAAGACAGTGATTGATCCAAAATCATATGAACAAATCTATTAATGTCAACTCAGGCGGCGAATGGAAGGACAAGACCAAACTATCTGAGCCGATACTTTAATTTCTGAGATTTTGCTTGACAGCAAAGTGAGTGTAACCAACGCTCATCAAATGTTCTCTCGGGCATCCAACATGCACAAAACATTTGCTGTCTGTGATGAGAGTTATACAGCATCCTATACTGGTGGTAAGATCATGGCTTGTTTCAAACTTTGAAACAGGATCCCGGTAATGTTACAGATGGAGAACCTAACACAGGTCCGAAAGGATCTGATTTGTCCCAGCATTAGGCACAACAATACAAAGTACAAAGGAGCACATGGACTTAATTTGTGGGGAGAGAGACCATGCACTCTTATTTCAGAAGATGAGTTAGGGGAGAAAAGTAGGGTGGAACCTGAAAGCTGTACCTGTGATTGATGAGCTTCTCCCAAAAGTATATTTACTCAAGAGCAAAGCAAGAGAAAGAGAGAGAATAGCGGCCCCAGGGCTTGTCCTCCACTCCCTGGTTATGAAACACCTAATGCACAAAGTGTGACAGAGTTATGGTATATCCTTGACAGAATGCAAGAAGTCTGAAGGAAGGGAATACGTTTAACTTTGAGAAGACCAATATGGTGGATTGAAGAAGCGGCTTGGATAAGCAGCGAAATGTCTCGAACCAAAAGAAAACAAGTCCAGTTGCCGTGACTCAGCAACCAGACCCCTCTCCCTTAGGGTGGAAAAGTTAGGCCACAGAAGGAGGCTAAGAACTGTTTCATCAGAGTTCAGAAGAAGAAATCATGGATTTATGGTTTTCATGGGCTGTTAGAAGAAACGCCCTACTGTATTAGTAGAATGGAACCAAACCATCAACCATGGAACCAAAGAGGTAGAGCGATGTACCTATCCTGAGATATTGGAGCAGGGGTTAGGTACCCACCTCTCTGGGACCCCTTAATTTCAGTTTGGGAAAGGAACATGGAGTTGGCTTGGGTGGGCTACCAACTTGAGGATTCTGTAAATTGTGACAAATTGGAGCAAGGTCAGAGAAGAGCTACCAAGATGTGAAGGAACCAACTCCTAGAAAGAATGTCCCGAGGATCTGCATCTACTTAACCTACAGAAAAGATTAAGTGGAGATATGACAGCAAACTCCCAACATCTGAAAGCTGACGCACAGAAGAAAGGGTGGCTCAGGGCAACAGGACAAGGAAGAAGGTCAAGGGTAGACATCACTAGGAACTTCCTGGCTCCAAGGTGTTAACCAGTGGAACAAGCTGCCCCATGAAAGGTGAGATTGCCTTCCTTGGAGGTCCTCCGATCTAGACTGAAGCATGGAAACACACCAGTGGATCCTGCAAGGAACCGGAGGTTGGATTAGATGACCTCCAAAACATCTTCCAACCTTATGATTCTTTGGAATCTATGATGCCCTTTTCCTTTTCAATCTGTTTCCCCCCAAAATATCTTGTTTTGGAACATTTTTCTCTAGCTAGCTTGGTCCTGCTGGCTTCAAATCCAAGGATCTGGAATCCTCCGATACATGCGGAAAGCAAAATTGATGGCTGTTCAATGATGGCTGCCAGGAGCCAGGATTGCGTCCTACAGTTCCTCTCCCACCCTCCAATATTCCCCAGTTTGCCTCCTGGGAACGAAGTGTGAATTTTGGTGGGTGGGACACACCCTTCCACTCAGGCCATTTCCTGGAATACACTTAAAATAAACTTCCACTTATGGAATTGCAAGCGAGGAGGACTCCCCCCGCCTCCGAAATGAGCCTTCGTGGGTCGGACTTCAGTTCCCCTCCAGCGCTGCGCCATGTCTTGTATGAAGCAGCGACCGGTTCTCCCCCTCGCTCTCATCCACCGTCCACAAAGAACGAGCTTGTTAGAAACGTGATCCAGTCTCTTTGTCTCCCAGCCCGCAGAAAGAGAGAGGAACTTTTGCGGTGTTTTGCACACACGAAGAGGAGGGACGCAACATCTGGTGTGGTTATGGGAAGCGCAAGCAGTGTGTTTCCCAGACCGGCTTGGAGGGGTGGGTGGGAGAGGGAGAGAACGGAGAAAAAGCCCTCAGCTTGGTAATGAGCAATCCCACCCATTTCCTTTCCGAGCCCTTCCCAAACCGTGTTAAGAGAGCCAAGCTAAGACAAATCGAGGCTTGTGAGACTTTTCGCTCTTTCCTGGAGTTTGGGAAAGGAAACTTTCTTTGTGGGGAAGAAGTGAGACGGAGGCTGGAGAAAGTGTTTCGTGCAGGGAAAGAGAGCCTGGAGGCCTTTTGCGGACAAGGGTCACCTTACGATTACAGTTCCGTAAGAAACGAATAGCTCAAAAAAATGATCAGCTGAATGCAGGTGGTCCTCGACTTACGACCATTCCTTCAGTGCCCCTTCAAAGTTGCAGTGGCACTGAAAAAAGTGACTTATGACCGGTCTTCATACTTATGGCTGTCGCAGCATCCCCACAGATATGAGATCGAATTTGGCCACTTGGCAACCAGCATGCATTTGTGATAGTTGCAGCATCCCAGGGTCATGTGAGTGCCATGTCCAATCTTCCCAGATGGCTTCTGACAAGCAAAGTCAATGGAGAAGCCATATTTGCTTAATGACCACATGATTCATTTAACAACTGCAGTGGTTCACTTAACAACCATGGCAAAAATAGTCATAAAATCAGGGCCTAAATCAGTTAACAAACGCCTTGCTTAACAATGGAAATTCTGGTCCAGTTATGGTCATAAGATGAGAATTACCTGTACAGGAAGTACAGTATATGTGGATGGATGGATGGATGGATGGATGGATGGATGGATGGATGGATGGATGGATGGATAAAAAGTAAAGGTACCCCTTATCCAGTTGTGTCTTACTCTAGGGGGGTGATGCTCATCTCTATTTCATACCTGAAGAGCCAGCACTGTCTGAAGACGCTTCCGTGGGCATGTGGCCGGCATGACTATATGCTGAGGACCACAGAGTGCTGTTACCTTCCCACCAATTTAGGTGGCACCTATTTATTCACTTGCATGCTCTCAAATTGCTAGGTTGGCAGGAGCTGTGGCAAGTAATGGATACTCACCCTTGTTATGTGGCAGCGCTTGGGTCTTGAACCTTTTGGCCGACGAGCCCTCTCAGCCACTGTGTCCTGATAGATAGGTAGATAGATAGATGATAGATAGATAGATAGATAGATAGATAGGTAGGTAGGTAGGTAGGTAGGTAGGTAGGTAGGTAGGTAGGTAGATAGAGTCATTAATATCCACTCTAAACGCTGTGGGAAACAGAAGCAGGAAAGGAGGAGTTCAGTTTATGTAAGAAGAAGCTAACCAGCCCAGATGTTGGGGCATAGAAAAAATGCTTCAAAGAAACTCTGCTTTAATTTGCTTGCTCTACTATACCTCTCTCTGGGAATTTACTCTTGAAGTTTTTAAGATAATGTTTTTTATTCCTGTTTACTACACAAGATACTTTTCTGACATCCACGTAGTTCTCACTTTAAGGGTCTGTCAGATGTGGGACTTGATAAAAGCTGATTTAACTGGCACAGTATGGTAAATAACATTCTGAAGGGAAGAATCAAACTCAGACCAAGATAGTAACTATGGAAAAGATCCCACAATTAGAAGCAGTTTTTCTTTGTTATTAAAATGTCAACACTTACATGCCTATAGATGATCATTTAAAAAAATGCCTAATGGGGTTTACATAACATGTCCAATAGAATTTTGCAACTAAAAGCAACAATTCCATTGTCTGTAAATGTTTGACTGCATTTAACTGAAATAAATTCTAATGGAAAGTATTATGGCCATGGACTTTTTCTCTTTTAGATCCCAGCCTAATTATCTTTAACCATGCTGTTTAGAGATAGCACTGTATTCTAATCCAGAAAGAATAAAAAAATAATGAGCTACTGGAAAAGAGCAAGAGCTTATAGAAATCCAAGCCTTGTTCATTTGAAAGAGTTCTGCAGTGAAGGCTTTGCATCAACCACAAGGGCTATCACACCAGGGAATTAATCAAGTTCTGTTAAAGTCATAACAGATTGCTTGCCAAACTGCAAGTTATGCTATCTAGGAGGATTGCTGTTATGGCTATCTAGCAGGATTTCTTTCCCACACAGAAATTGTTATTCTCTTAGCAGGAACAAGTCTCAAAGTTCTTTTACATTTGATATTGGAGTAATCATTGTGTACATCTTGGCAGACTATGATAGTTGCATTTGTACTGGAAGTTCTTTCATAAACCAGTTCTATCATGAATGAATGCCAGGCAGAAAAAAATATCCAGCATTCTTCCTGTCAGTTCTCATTTAATTTGCTGAAAGAGAATTTGCTTTAGAAGAGAATTCTGGAGACATTCTCATAAGTGGTATGTAATATTCCTACTGATTTACCAGGTAATAAATGGGAGTGTTAAAATGTTCTGTCTACCCCAAGAAAACCAACTCTTCAGGGCTTTATGGGTGCTCTGATTATCCTTCTTTCCATTATGGTCTTCATGGACCATTTTAGAAGCAGTACTGCCACTACTCCCCCCAGTGAGGCACCACCTTGCTGTGGTTGGGGGGCTTGTGTGCTCTAATGAAGATGAGAGCTCTGCCAGAG
>JANHZU010007773.1:0-12394 GCA_032468055.1 Acrochordus granulatus | reverse complement strand
TGGGAGTTGAAGTCCACCCATCTTCAAGTGGCCAAGGTTGAAAACACTGAACTAAGCCACTGAACAAACACTGAACTCCGTCGACTGAATTGGAGATGACCATGTTCCCTAGAGACAGACACACCTGAAAGAGGAAACTTTTACCGTTTTTCCCCCAGTCTTCTTGGTGGTTGAATTTTCCACCCAGGAGAGGCTGCTGCCTCTCGATCATCCATCATCCACAATCCACACATTGGGAAAACCTCTTTGTGCAATTAAAAAATGAGTGCTTTATTTATTTTCATAAACTGGACTAGTTTATACTGCAGTTATCGTAACTGCATGCCAGTTGCCAAGTGCCTGAATTTGGATGACACAAGCCTAGGGATGCTGTGGCGGTCATAAATGCGAGGAGCAGTCATAAGTCAAAATTTTCAGTGCTGTTGTGACTTCAAGTGGTCGTTAAATGAATGGTTGTATGTCAAGGACTACCTCTACTACAAATTCTGGACTCATTTGATGAGGAGGATGCAAAAATCACTGCAAGGAAGATGTCAAAAAATTGCCAACTTATCTCTTAGTCCTGATGCCAAGTTCTGATTTCAGCAGAAAATTTCGAGGAAACGCAAGAAAAGGTTCAACTAGAGCAGGCGGATCCAACCTTGGCAACTTTAAGATGGATAGACTTTAACTCCCAGTATAGCTAGCTGAGGATTTCTGGGAACTGACTAAGCTGGCTGAGGGATTCTGGGAGTTGAAGTTCACCCATCTTAAAAGTTACCAAGATAGGATACCCCTGAACTAGAAAACCAAGATTTCTCAGAAAGAGGCACAGGAACTTGACCATGCCAGAAATTTTGGTTCTTCAAATGAGGCCCTCTGAAAATCTATGTCCTTTGGAAAATCAGGTTGAGTGCCTTGGGCTGGAGAGGTTCATCAACTCACCTCAACAGTCCATTAAAACACCTACAGTAAAATTCCTTCCCTTTCCCTTCCCCATAAAACCTACAAACCTAAATTAATCCAGATTTTGTCAGGACCTGGGAGGAACCAGAAGCAAGCTGAGAAGACAAATCAAGCGAATCCAAACACAATTTGACCTTTGCAACATCCCGGCTTGTTTTTCCTATTGGATATTTCCACTGGCTCAGAAAGTAATTGGCGGGTCTCTCTTGGGATCCACTTGGAAAGAAATGGAGCATTTCAAAAATAATCTTGTTTGCAACCCAGTATTTGGATCGTGCCCTGTCCTGAGCTGTCCAGGTGATGAGACGGTAAATTTTGCCTCACCAAATGAGTTCATGTTGAACTCACTGCTATAGCACTGAAACCAACAATAACAAACTTGGGCTTTGGTCTCCTTGACCTACAGTGGGGTGATTTCCAAAAAGCCAGAAGTAGCAACGGGTGAAATCAGATCAGTTGAATAAATATATTTAATCTTCTCTGAAGAGAGGAACAAAAATAGGATCTTAAGCCAGTTAATTCCAGTAATTCGAAAGGACTCCTTGCAGCAATCCAAAGCTGCAGCTTTGGCACAATGTAGACCAAAACCTACAACCACATGCAACTTCCGGAAGACTAACCCAGGCCACTTGCCAGATCTGATCCATATACTGAGCAGGTTAGCTTGGCTGAAGCCAAAAAAACTGAGCCAGAGGTGATGTGGGATCACCCCCGGCCATCAAGGGTCTAGGCAACCCAAGTCTTCATTAGCTAGACTCCAACATTTTCATTCAAGGAATGTTAAGAAGCTGCTTTACAGGTAGCCCTCAACTTACAACTATTAATTTAGTGACCGTTCAAGTTACAACAGCATTGAAAAAAGTGACTGGTTGGTCCTTGCACTTAGGACCATTGCAGCATCCCTGAGATCATGTGAACAAAATTTGGATGTATTTGTGACAGTTGCAGCATCCCAGGGTCACAGTTGCAACCTTCTGGCCAGCTTCCAACAAGCAAAATCAATGGGGGAAGCCAGATTTGTTTAATAACCATGTGAATTCTGGGAGTTGGAGTCTACCTATCTTCAAATTACCAAGGCTGAGCAACCCCAAAATAGAGGAATGATTGAATAGAAATTCCCAGCAGTCAAAGAAAACGACTTTGGTACCTTTCATGCAAACATGGGCTTACACCAACTGAACCTCAACAGAAAAGAGGAGGAAGTACAGATGTGAACAAATAATCCCCTGGATATTTTTTTATTAATGGGGAGGAATGTCAAAAGAATTTGGCCTTTCCAAAATTGGAAGTGTTTTTCCTGGATTAACACACAGGTTCAGTTACAATTAACCTTTGGATGTCCTACAAGTTTGGAAAAATGTCCTCATCGGAAAGCGTGTTTCAAGATAAAATTCTCTTTATCTTGAAATTTTGCGAGGCCTTCAGAAATCAATGCCACAACCAGTTGTGTCGTGCTGATTGTTCAGTTGCAGACAAAGGTTGTGAGAAGAGCAGACATCGAGCAGAAATAGATTCTGCTTCATCTGTTTTTCCCCTTAGCTCCTAAATTCTTCCTTGGCAGAATACTGAAGAACAAAGATTCCCCCTGTGCTTAACAGGTAGCAATGGGGGATTTGAGTTTTTCAAAAGGTTGAACGCTGTCCATTTGTCTATCTATCCTATCTGTCCCTCCATCCTTCCATCTGTTCATCCCTCTATCCATCCTGTCTATCCATCCATCCATCCACCACCCATCATTCATGCATCCATTCTGTCTGTCCATCCATCCGTTCTGTTTATCTGTCTCTCTGTCCACATATCCATCCCTCCCTCCATGGATCCATTCTGTCTGCTCGCCCGTCTGTCTGTCCATCCATTCTGTCCCTCCATCCTTCCATCCCTCCATCTGTCCATTCTGTCTATATATCCATCCATCCATTCTGGGTGTCCATCCATCTGTCCATACATTCTGTCTATCTGTCCGTCCGTCCATCCATTCACCTAATTTTAGATAATTCTTGATTTTTCCTTTCGGCTCCAACATATAAATTTTGGAAAGTTATCTTTGATGAGTAAGTGATGACAGGTCAAACTAACATTTGTATTTTCTTAGGGGGGAATAGAGAATTTAGGACAATGAAAATATGAACAATATGAGTTGGATAAGACTTTCAAGGTTGAGCCCCAACTCTTGCAGGAATCCACATTTTCGTTCAACAGGTACCCATTCAGCCTCCATTTGAAAACCTAAAGGAGGGAATATACCAATAATTTGCAGCAAACTGTTTCTCTGCTTAGATGCCTTTCCTGTTAAAATATTCCTCCCAATTGAAAATCAAAACTTTCTAATGACATTTTGGGACAAACTGGCTCCCAATTTGAGTAGTCACAAGGTACCTTCAAAATATGGCCCGTTCCATGTTGAATTTTGGCAGCATAATTTTGGGGTGCTGGTCCAGACCACAAGTGCTAGTCCAGACCACATAAATTGGAATAAATTTAAGTTAAAAGTGAGCAGTTTTAGACTGAAGACCTTACGCCTTCTCCTAACTGAAAATATGAGAATTTTGTTGAGATCTTTGCCATCCCATAAATAAATATGAAGTATGATACACAACCTGCTGCTGGTATTTTACTTTAATTTACTTTACCTTACCTTATTTACTTTAGGTTACTTTACTTTATTATTTTATTTATATATTTATCGCATTTATATTGCTGGCTCTCTCACAAAAAGCATGCAACAATCGAACAAAACAACCAATAGATAAAATCAAATGTTATAGAAGTATAAACAGTATTTTTATTTTTATAATAGGCTTCCTATTTTCTGCCTTGTCTCTGAATTTCAGTGAAAAGAGGCTTCCTATTTTCTGCATTACCTTTCTCTAAGTTCAGTGGGGAATTTTCAGAGCTCACATCTGAGATTATTTTTGTTCCACATTGCTCTGACCGTTTTACCCTAAGATGCTGCTTCACCACAAAACCTCAAAGGCAGAGAAAATCGAAAGTTTCTCCACAATTTTTCCTGTTTTCTCCTCCGATAAACCTGCTGCTGGCCTCCAAAATTTTGGCATCTCCTCTTTATGCAGGGATTTTTTTTTCTGTCTGCTGAATACTATATTCTTTTAGGCTTGGAAAACATCTCTGGTTATTCCTATTGGCCAAGTCAAATGTTTTTTGGGGGTTCTCTTAACCACTATAGTTGGTGGGGGAGATCCGCTCCTTTAAACAAGAAAAAGAAAGCAGCCATCCAAATTGATGGCAACTGGAAAAATCTTGCAATGTGTCATTTTGCAACTTTTCTGACCAGGCGCAGTGGTAGTGGCTACTGTCATCCTCATAAAGAGATGGGAATAATTAGAATTAAAAGGACCTTTTGATATTCGGGATGTGCTTAAGGAAAAAGTGAGTCATTCCTCACCTTCTGAGAAGTCCTGCAGATGCTATTCCCTGTTCCAAGGGACACCAAGATAGTCCCACTTACCAGCCTCTTCTCA
Source organism: Acrochordus granulatus (assembly GCA_032468055.1). Classification (NCBI taxonomy): domain Eukaryota; kingdom Metazoa; phylum Chordata; class Lepidosauria; order Squamata; family Acrochordidae; genus Acrochordus; species Acrochordus granulatus. Next base: position 7,970 of record JANHZU010007773.1, on the reverse strand, counting down.
GCCAACATGACATTAAATCTTACTGTGTTCCAAATATTTTTGCACCATTTTCTGAAAAATAGCTCCTGCAGGGCTGGCTTAACAGGCATGGAATTGTATCCCTCTACTTAAAGGTAGTCCTCAACTTACAACCATTTGTTTAGCGACCATTTGAAGTTACAACAGTGACTTATGACTAGTCCTCGCAATTATGACCATTGCAGTATCCTCACAGTCACATGACCAAAATGCGGGCAAGGCAACTGGCACATATCTATGAGCACAGAAGCATCCTGGGGTCATATGATCGCCATTTGCTGGCTTCTGACAAGCAAAGTCAATGGGGGAGCCCAATTCACTTAATGACTGTATGATTTGCTTAACAACTGTGGCAAAAAGATCATAAAATTAGACAGCTTATTTAACAACTGCTTTGTTTAGCAACAGAAATTCTGAACCAACTGCAGTTGTAAATTGAGGACTACCTACACACCTTCCCTTAAATTTTGGATTCTTCTTATCCTCACCAATGTTCCTCTTGGCATCCCAGTTGTCAAGTTCATATTTCAAGAAAATCATTAAATTTGGAGATCTTTTTCATTGCATAGTAAAGTAGGTGCTCCATTGACGTGCTGTTGGGTCACAATTCTTGTGGGCTTCCAGACAGAGCTTCCATAAGTTGTGGGTGGGTTGTACACAGCCAAAACAACCTAGGCAGATAAACATGAGTTCATTGACAATGCACTACTACAACAAAAATATATTTCTTGACATTGATGCCAAGTTTGTACTACCTGAAATGATGGGAGAAGGAGAGGTAGACTTACGTTATATTGCTTTGGGATCTTTCTTTCTCAGGATTGCTTAGGAGTATAAACAGATCTGTCTTTGGATCTTGGGATTAATCTTCTGGTTGTGTTGCTATTTGTGAAAGGGAAAATTACAATCCAGGTTGGTTGGGTTGGTGCCACAGACATGGGAACTGAAGCTACAACTTGTTCTTGTCTGAGAGCATAATAAACCAAATCTAACTAAGCAAGGAACATCATATTCTAGCTCAGGGTTTCTCAACCTTACCGACTTTAAGATGGGTGGACCCCAACTCCCAGAATTCCCCAGTCAGCACGGTTCAAATGGGCGGACTTCAACTCCCAAAACCCGCAGTCCGCACGCTTTAACAGGTGCAGACTCCGAGTCCCAGAATTCCCCAGCCAGCACGCTTTAAGATGGGCGGACTTCAACTCCCAGAATCCTTGAAATCCGCACGTCTTTAAGTTGCTAAGCTTGAGAAACCGGGCTGTAGCTTATGTGGAAAAGGCAAGTAGGATAATGAAAATCTGAACGGTTTGAGACCCTCCGCCTCCGCCTGGGCGACCGCCCCGCGAGAACCTGAGGCCCGCGGTACGCTGGTGAGGAGACGCGCAGGAGACCCGGCAGAGCGGGCCCGCTTCCCCAAAAGCGGGAAGGCGCCGTTAGGGTGCCCCTTCTGAGGGCGACTCTTCCTCGCGCCGCTTTCCTGAGGGACCGGCTCCTCTTCTCGCGGCTGCCCTTCCGAGATCCGCGGGTGGGGGCTGCTCGGTTTTTCGCGCCATTTCGCTCAACGCCTCTCCGGACAAGGAGGGAGGACTTGGGGAGGGGCTGTTCTGTGCAAGCTGCGAAGAGGCCGAGGCCGCTCGGGGCTGCGCTCCGTTCCGCCTGTCTCGAACTGAACTGAAAGAGGCGACGCGCAGCTCTGCCCTGCCCTTCCCTCCCCTCCCCTTGGGGGTCGCCCTGGCCGTCCATTACTTTGCCTCCTGTTAGTTTTATTCTTAAAGTCTGTAACGTTTGAAGTGCTTTTATGCTCCGATACTGCATGCTGTCCAGAGTCCCGCCCCGCCCCTTGAGGGAGATAAATAGCAAAAATAATGAAAATTTGCATCCCGAAACTGATTCTCTCCTCAAATTAAGGAAATGAGATTCCTTTTGTTCCATGGGATGCGCCTGATTCCAGCTCTCTTGAAAAGAACCGGAAAGAAAGAAAAAGAAGGGGAGGGGAGGAAGAAAGGAGGGAAGGGTGGAGAACGAAGGAAGGAGGGGAGGGAGGTAAAGGGGAAGAAAGGAAGGAGGGAGAAGGAAGGAAGGAAACTTTGCCCATAATAGCATGCCCTTGATTTTATGAGTAGTGTATATATTGTACTAACGGTAGCTTTTGAGAAGCGGTGTAAAGGGTTAGTAGTATCCACTTTGTAACCTGAGATGGTGGAGCTGTGAGGATTTCTGGCTGGCTCCTTCAACAAGCCCAGCAAGGGTGTGTGTGAAATCTTTGCCTCCGTTCTCTATCCTCCTGATAACCCAGGAAGAGGCAACATCCCGTCCAAGGCAGAGGCAAATCGAGATCTCTGCATTGCACAGTGCACCTGAACTGAAAATGCTCTTTTGTCCTACTGACCACTGCAACCATCTAACTCCGCTCTTGCCTCCACTCAGCCAACATACTTAACCCTAAACCCAGGTTAATCAAACACAGTTTCGGTGATCTTCTCACCTGTGGCTTCCCAAGAACTAACACCAACAAGGACAGAACAAAATATCCCAATTCACACAACAGGTATGTTGAGTTCCATAGCCCTCTGATTCCCAAATACTCCCTCTTGCTACCTCAAACTGTGGTGCAAATCTAGCCGATGAAGGGAACAAGGTGGAAAATGAAAAATCTCAGAAGACACACTCCGTCTATCCTTTTTGAAAATTTATTTTGAACATTTCAACATTTGTTTTTGTATTATAGAAAACTAAGTTGCTATACAGGTGGTCCTCAACTTGTAACCATCCATTCAGCGACCATTTGAAGTTTCAATTGATTTATGACCAGTCCTTGCATTTAATTGTTCTCTTCCCACCTTGTCTCTGTTAGTCATTCTGGAAAAGAATGGTTCTTTGTCTTCTTTTTCAGAATTTACACCAGGATTACAAACCCAGAGCTTTCTCGGTATTACTCTAGATTTCTGTTGCTGCATAAACTGAGATTTATGCATAAATTAAGATTTATGCTCCACTAACCTATATTATTCCTTCCTATGTAATGCCTGGTGTGATCCTGCTAAGGGCTACTGCCATAAAAATCTCTTTTTATAGATTTAATTAACCTTATCAATGACTTCAACCTTGCCATCAGAAAAATCATGGATACAGGTAGTCCTTGACTTACAACTAGATTTGCATTTATGACAGCCATGGAACAGATACTTCACAACCTGTAAAGTGCCCCCCAACCAAATGTTGGGCACTTGGTAACTGATCACCTTTATGAGTGGTCGTACGATTCCACAGTCATGTACCCACAATTCTTGATGTTTTTTGCCAGTTTCCAGCCAAAACTGCTCATTGGAATGAATTGATTCACATTTATGAACATCATGATTACTTAATGACTGCGGCATTCACTTAACGACCTCCACAACAAAGTTCATAAAATCCCTTCCAGTCATAGGTCAAGGACTACTTGTATTTATTTTTTGAGATTTATACATTGCGTGCGCACACAGAGGAGGCATTAATTGAATGATGTATAATTATTGATGGATTCTGTATATATTTTTCTGTTTCAGTTGCTATGGCCATGTCTAAAGCAAGGGGTGAATATGTAAAATATAAGCCTGTCCAAAAATCCCACCCCCCCTTCTCCCCTGGAGGATCATTGTTTGCTTTAAACCACATCTAGAACTTTTGGGTCCAGAGAAGTCTCCTTAATTTCTCACTTGGACCAGTCTTCCAAAGAAATAAGATGTCAGCCATTAAATCAGGTGAGGGATTTACTCTCTGCAGCAAAATTACCTTTCCTTCTGGATGATTGGCAGATATTTGCTGGCACGACCTGAAATTGAGTTTTAAACATACCATTGTTGCTGCTAGAAATGCTCCAGATCACAACGGAACATCTGTTTGGTTCTCATAGCAACAGTGTGTGGCCTACAAATCCTGCAATAATAATAATGATAATAATACAATCAGAATGGCAGATTCTGAACACAAAGGAACACCAAGCATTATGCAAAGTTCCCTCCTAACCATGCAATCTGCACAAGGAAATGTAAGAGGGTGGCAACTCTGATGCTGTTATTCAAAACAAATACCTTGATGCATGATCTTAATTTTTTTTAATACATATTAATTATGTTTAATTCTGAAAAAAGTCAAATATTTATAATGCTTGTAACATTAATACTCAAATGTAATTAATATTGATGGAATATCCACTTTTTTTTCCCTTACGTTTCCTTTCTTTTTCCCTTCCTTCTGTGTCTCCTCTCCCTTTTTTCCTTTCCTTTCCTTAAAATGGATGCCTCTCTAAGATATTAATTGAACCCTGTAAAACTAACATTATTAAATCCATTACATATTACCTTAAGTAAAAGATTTTTCATGCAAAAACCCTGTTTTAACAAAAAAATAATAAGAGATGTTGCTTTCAATGTTTGCAAATATTTTCAGTATCTGGCAAAGAACTATGATTATGAAGACAGCTGAAAATTTCTTTGGGTTCTCAGACCCCACTTTAAGAAACATTATTCTAGGGGTTTCTGTTGCATCCCTCAAATTAAAAAGGACTTCATTTGCTGATAAAAGGGCAATGCATGCTCTTTCCCAGGTCACAGGGCTGTGATACCTGCCTTGTGCAAGGCAAACATCTGGCACTGTTAGGAGTGCAGATTCTTGTTTACTTTCTGGGCCAGTCTGCAGACATATTAATAAACTAGTTCAATATTGTGGTCTGTGGTCATTCATACTTTGGCAAAGGGGCCACTGACCTAGTTTGCCATCATGGCTTCATCACTACGTCCCATTGGGCTCCTCAAAAGCAGCTCCCTATGGAAAGCCCTGATATTGATGCGCTTTAGGTCAAGCAAATTTCTATAGGCCAACCTTTCTCAGCCTTGGCCACTTTCAGTGTATGGACTTCAATTCCCAGAATTCCCCAGCCAACATGCTGGAAGCATAATTTTGTGTTTCAATCTGATGAGTTTAACCTTGGTTAGTTATTTGATGCAGGGGCACAGTGACCTCGTGGTTAAGACCTTGGGCTTGTCAGCCGGAAGGTCGGCAGCCCGAGTTCAAGATCCAAGCACTGCCATGTAATGGGGTGAGCTCCCATATTTGCCCCAATTCCTGCCAACCTAGCAGTTCGAAAGCATGCAAACTGCAAGTAGATAAATAGGTACCTTTTATATGGTGGGAAGGTAACAGCATTCCATGTGCCTCGGCATGATCAATCCTTCGCAGTTAGTTGCAAACTGGACTTAGCAATTCCCCAAAGCAGTGTTTCTTGAAGTTGGCCATTTTAAGAGGTATGGATGTCAACTCCCAGAATTCCCTGACCAGCTATGAGTTATTTAATCCATTTAATCCCAAGGGAAGACATAAAGCTGGAAAAGAATGTGAAAACATCCTTGCGGTCCACTCCTTCTACCACCCAGGTCAAAATGGTTGAAACCCAGTTTGCAGAGAAGAAACCCAAGAAGATGGTGGCTTCAGGTCAATCAAAGGTGATTACATAAGGTCTGCTATCTGCCTATTTTGGACATCCCTGGAAGCATGAAGAACCACTACCAATCCCATGGTTCCTATGTATAGATCCATGCCAACCCATCTCCCTGATCTCATAAACCCAAATCCACTCCCATATGTGACTTGAGGATGGGCAGTGACCCTTTTCTTTTGCAACCATGGGCTCAGGTCCCAGGTTCTGGAGATGTTGGGTAAATAGAGGCCTTCTATGGATTGCAAACATCCCAGTGGGCCTCCTCCTTTGTCCCACCATGAACCAAGACAGGAAATTATTGCCTGCTATCTTCAAGCTTAATTAAGCATGCAACCCAGAGACCCTGTTCACCCCTAGGAAGTGGGAGGCTGCAATGGCTGTTCTGGTCTCTGTCAACACACATGACAAGGTCACTTGCTGCGGAAGGCTGAAGTGGCTTCTTCAGCTCCAAGCTCAAGATAATGATATTTTAGGGACTCCGGCCAAAGATTAGCAGCTTAATCAATGCAACTTTGTCTGGACAAGAGAAAGCTGCCATGGTTAAGCCCCAGCTGACCTTTTTCTTGATGATGGATGAGGACCTGTCAAGAACAGCTTCTCCAGGAAGGGAAGACTTCTCTTGCTCTAGTCCTGAAGGCCAAAGATATATAGCTCAGAAGAGAAGGAACAAGACATCCTCTTAAATAGTCATCTAGGGTAGAGGTGGAAAGATGCACTTTGGGGGGCTTAGGGGGACAATGACATTGTCAGCTGGATTTAAGGTCAAGAATAAAACTCTGCTCAGATTAAGAGCTAGTGAAGAGATAATAACAATGTCAGATTAGATCAGTGTTTCTCCACTTTAGGAATATTAAAATGGGTGGACTTCAACTCCCAGAATTCTCTGGCCAGAGAATTCTGGGAGTTGAAGTCCACTGATTTTAAAGGTCCCAAGGTTAAGACACATTGGATTAGATTATTGATTAGAAATATTTAATATCAGAAAACCCAGGGGGATGGAGAAGTTAATTAACAGTTTCCTCTGTTGTCTTTTGGCAGAATCCACACTGGGAACTAGCAGCTTAAATGATATCAGCCTTTGTAATTTTGCATTACACAAGCCAGGATGTGTGGCATCTGTTTCTAAATCAGCTAAGGATGCTTCCTGGCTGTGAATCCTTCTCAAAAGCAAAAATCTCTTCAGATGATTTAAGAAACACTGATTTAAGCTGCAATTCTACCCTTGGATTTTATTTGATACTGGGAGGTTTTAATCCCTGCAGTTTTACCAGCCCCAGATGCGATGCTCTGATTTTTTTTAATTTCTGATTTTTTAGGAAGTCTTACTTAAAATTGTCTTGGACTTGAATATTCCTCTGAGGAAAAAGAAATCAGTGGGTTTGTGGCACACTGAAGCACCCTAGAAGTGCTGGGATAGTGGTGAGGAACACGCCTCTGGAAAATAACCCATATTAAGTAGCCCTCAGAATATTGTCTGAAAAAAATATAGGGTAGATTCATATATCTTTATGAAATCTGGAATCCTTCCTTAGCACGACCTACTTTGATTGGATGGTTTGAGGACATGTAAACTATCAAGCTTGGACTGACTCCTGGTGGTTCACAATCAGAGAAATTCTGGCAAATGAGCATCAACATAAAATCTTGGTGGAATTATGGACCAGGGAGGGACCACAAAGGTCACCTTCCACCTCTCTCTCCCATCTTCAGATAAACCAACTCAACCATCCAAGAGAGGGGATGACCAGCTTCTTCCTAAAACCTCCAGAGATGGAGAACCTACCATCTCCATGGGCAGACCATTCAACTGAGGGTCACCTCTTCTCACCAGCAAGTTTGACCTTCTCTTTCAGAGAAATCTAGGTAGCTGCAGCATATAAAAGTCCCAAGCCATTCGGTAAAATCAAAAGCAATCACCGGGCAGATGAAATGCATGTGAACAATACTGTAATTCTTACCCGCGGAAAACCCCAAACGAGTTTCTACAGTTTGGGGATTACTATATCAGGTAAGAGAGCCGGTTCGGTGGCATGGTGAAGGCACCAGGCTAGAAACAACGAGACCCTGAATTCTAATCCCATCGTAGGCACAAAGCCAGCTGGGTGACCAACTGGGCCGGTCCTCCTCTCTCTCCACATTCAGATGGACTGGGGCCTGGAAGGGTGCCTACCAGCTCTACCTGCCTCACAGGGTTGCTGTGGGGATAAAAATAGAGGAAGGGGTGGTGCGTCAATCAACCCCCAGAGTTTCTTGGATCACGCTTTTAGAAATGCTGGTTTAAAGGACTGGAGGGCCCTCTCTGTCTCTCTCTATATCTGTAGTTTTTGTTTGAATAGTTTTTCATGTTTTTTTTTAATGTTTGTTGCATTATGTGCACCGCCCAGAGTTACATATGTGAGATGATGGGTGTATGAATGTGATGATGGATGGATGGACGGACGGATTGGTGTTGGGAAGATGGGGGGTGGGTGAG
>JANHZU010007772.1:24307-35455 GCA_032468055.1 Acrochordus granulatus | reverse complement strand
GTGATTATATAAAATATATTTTAATATATTTGTGAGAACTCCAAAAGCAAGTTAATTCAGGAACCAGGTTAAGCATGCTACGAAAGCCCTAAAATTAGAGCAGTGTGGACCTTTATAACTAAAGTTGTGGGCAGGGGCATATCTTTGATTTCCAATTAATAGCACAGTTCACTCTGATGGCACGAAGTTCTAAATGCTAGCAGTGTTTTATTTTCAGCTTTTGGCGCTGCGGCGGGAGAAAAGATTCTATAAAGGTTTCTTTATGTGGACAGAAAAAAACCCCACATGGTCCCAGAAAGAAACTTTCAACCAGTTTGGAGTGACAAAGGTTTCATTGTACAGTAAGATTTGCTCAAGGAGAGGCAATACCCGATTCCTTAATCTGGTTGCAGAAATAGCACCCTCTTTGATTTCTTTGATTTCCTAATTTTATTAAGAAAGGGACGTCTTCTCCATTATTTAGCCATATTAATCCGTTTTAGGTTCTCTTTCAAAAGAGGCTTTTTTACAGGATCAATACGTCGACTTATATTTGCCTTAAATGCATTCCAAGAAGGGGACTAAACTAAATTGCTAATGTAGCTGAAAACACAGAACAGAGATTTTGTTCCTTGTGAAGTTTAATCTCCCCATTCGAAACCTTTTCTTTCCAAGATGACTTTTCACCTTTTTAAAAACATCCCTCCCTATTTTTCAATAAAGAAGGAAAAAGGGGATTGAAAACATTTTAAGAACAATGTGGCTGCTTGGTGACAGGGCCTGCCAGCTTAAAACTTTCTGATCCTATGCCATTTGGAAGCCCAACTCAATAAAGCTAATAAAGTTTTCACTCTACATTCACAATTACTAAACTGGCTTAGAAAAACTAACCGTGTTTACATGCGTGCCTATGAAAAGGTCACGGCATACATGTGGATGACAAATAAGGATTCATTGCATACAAGTGAACTCGTGCAATTCACTTGTATTTGGTGCATTGGTGCAGCGGAAAAAGTCTTCGCGATATTAATAAGTTTTGCTCTTAGCCATTGCTGCACAGAACTTGGTTTTAAATAGCTGAAGACCAACAATCAGGGAATCATTTATATTCTTATTTTTGTGGAAGTTGGCACCAGAAGATGACTCTAGCACAGCCCATTAGATGTCCACAGTGCTGATTAGTTGAGCAAATGTAGCTTTATGCAACTATAGACACACACACTTACATATGTAGAGAACAAGACATCATCCTCATAATTTTAAAGATGGATGTTGGATCCAGAAGTAAGACAAACTATTTAGCCCACCATGCTAAATAGGACTAAAGATCTGGTCTTTCAAAAGCCAGAGGGACCCCTTACCTGAGCAGAAGTGAGAGCCAAAAGTTGAGAGAAGAAAAATATTCCAAGGAGTAATGAACCAGTCATAGTTGCCTCTGTTTAATTCCTTCCAGTCCTAAGGCACAGGAGAACTTTTCTTCTTCCTTCCAATGTGAATTAACTCATTCCCTGCTGATCAAATCGACCTTGACTTCAGAGCAAACCCACTTTCCTTCTAGATTTTCAGAGCTCCAAGGAGAGGCAGATAGATCAGCCAAGAGTAACAGCGAAAGAAAGAAGCCAGGTTTCTTCAGAAAGGTGGGGGAGAAACAAGGAGGAGCAGAAGGGTTGGCCCAACTGCGAAGTCAGAGATGAGGCATCCCTTCACGGCTCAAGATTTCTTAGACCCTGCTGTGCGCTTCAGCCAGAGAGCAGTAGGAAAAGGGGCCCACAGCACACACAAAAAAGGTCTTGGCTTGGCTGATTTATGGCCTATTTGCCCAGGAGAACCTATTTCCCCTTGCAAATGTCCTGATCTAACTTTTTTGGGCAAATATTAAGCTACTGCCTGGAGAATCTCTCCAACACAGCAGCCCATCAGAACAGGAACAGAGGCCAGGCATATCCATGAGAAGCTATGCATGCTCAAGTCTGCAGCTTCTAGATAATAGTTGACAACCAACTATTGGTTGTCTCTTCCTTTAATAAGGGTGATTTGTTTCAAGTAGACATTTACTCGGTGGATGCTGTGATTATCCCAAGAGCTGAACACTTAAAAATTAAAATGAGTCCATTCATCTTTTTGGTAATTTAGATCAATGACAGGGCCCTCCTGTTGTCCTACAATGCTTCTCTTATTATGGGATAATCCTTTCTCCCAGGATGAAACTGAGAACATGTCCATTGATGGGAGCTAGAAGTTCCTTACTTCAGCCTGACAGATGCGTTAAACAAGAGTAGCTCTTGGAAGATGATCAAATCATGAGGAATACCAACTGAAAAGATAGTTTTCTCATTCAGCTTGCATGCAAGATACTAATCTTCCAAGCAGAGGCATTCAAAGTAGCGGTCAAAAGAATCAGGGAGGCAGCTGTCACTGTGCAATCAAAGCCCTGCCCTTTTTCAACATGTACTGCATGCACAATGCATCTAAAAAGGGTTAGGGTTTCAAAAGCACAGTGGCAGCTACCATCTTGACTCCTCCCTTGCTCACACTCTTGATCTAGAGCAGTGTTTCTCAACCTTGGCAGCTTGAAGATGTATGGACTTTAACGCCCAGAATTCCCCAGCCAGCCATGCATCTTCAAGCTGCCAGGTTGAGAAACCATTGTCCTAAGGGAATCCACATCAAACTTGGGATGCACTTCAGATAAATCAACATAGCGTATAACCTGAGATTGAATCATGTGAGAGGAATGAAGATGGCTGGGTCCCTGTAAGTCAAAACCAATCCAGATCACAAGATGGCTTAGGATTTAGTGTGAAGCCTGCAACCAGCCTATCTGGGAAAGCATCTTGCAAAGCCTTCTTCATTCCAATCCCCATGTTCTTGCTTGTTACAATTACAGATTATGCACTGTAGCAAACATTATGTGACAAAATTACTTTTCCTCCTTTTGTGTAGATTTAAAAAACTAATCAATGCAACTTATTGAATTGGCATTAACATCTAGAAGGTGCTTTTTAAATGAACATGGATGGTTAGTGGTTACTGGGCTCAACCATCCAGCTGTTTAGTTAGACACTGGAGTCCATTTCAGTTGGCAAAGCAGATTTTATTTTTTTAAAAATTAGTGGTTAAAGACCCACTTAGTCTCAGAGACTCCCATGCTATATAGCATATCTAAAATCAAAACAGTGTTTTTCCAACTTGGCAACTTTCAGATGTTTGGACTTCAACTCCCAGAATTCCCTAGCCAGCCATGCTTCCCCATGCTGAGTAGGGAATTCTGGGAGTTGAAGTCCAAACCACTGAAAGTAGCCAAGTTGGAAAAACACTGCTCTAAAGGATATAAAAACATGCCAGAAGCACTAGCAAACATCAGGTGGATGCTTACCAACCACTGATGGATGTGGGACTATTTCAAGGATGTTGATGAAATAAAATTTGGCTCTCAGTGCCAATGAGATGCCATTCCATGAGCAGGAGCCCAGAAGCAGGGGAAAGAAACAGCAGGCAATCCCCTTCCCCACCTAGAAAGGGAAGCTACGACCTCATTGTACCTCTAGAAGAGCACAGCATCACGTCCAAGGGCTTGGTTGGCAATTGGAAGTATTGCCCTCCCTTCTTGGAATTGGTGCATATTTTGGCCTATCCAAATTGGGTGGCCATTTTAATGGTAAATAGGAGGGTAGTAGGAAGAGAAATAGGTAAATAGACCTCAACTTATGATTATTCATTTAGTGACCTTCAAAGTTATCAGCACTGGAAAAATGGCTGGTTCTAGAGCTTACGGCCATCGCAGCATTCCTGCAGTCACGTGATTTGAGCACTTGGCAGTCAGCATTTATTTATTATCGTTGTGACAGCCCAGAGCCATGTGATCACCATTTGAGACTTCTGACAAGCAAAATTAAAGGAGAAAGCTGGATTCACTTAATGACCATGGCGAAAAAGGCTATGATGTGCGGTCATGGGATGACTCGCTTATGATCCCATTGCTTAGCGACAGAAGTTATGGTCCCAATTAGTCATAAGTTGATGAGTACCAACATATGAGACAGATCGATGGATGACAAGCTTGCACCCATGTCTTGCTCCAATATAAAATTGTAACCTGTTTTGGCACAGGGTCTGTTTTTTGAAATTAATACTGTGGTTGGCAACCCGCAGGACTACCTGTTAAGGTTCACAGGCCTTGTGATCAACGTCTGAATGTCCTTGGGGAAAAGCTCAGAGCCTGAGTCTATTCAGGCTGCACTGTGGTGCCAAATTTAATGTCATTACTTCCAATTGCCTTCTTTACTCCACTTGAATTGTAATGAAATGAAATTTACCTCTTGGTTTCTATCATGATGAAAATTAACTTGAATTTTGTCCAGCTAAATGTAATTTTCTCATTTTGTATTATTTTTCTGGAACTTTTTGCTAACATGCATTTTTAGAAAATACCTGGGCTTCTGGATTTCTTCTGTAGCACTGACAGCAGCCTGGATGGAAACTAAAACTTCTTGCTGCTTGGGTCAATGTGTCCTGTTCTTTTAAAAGAAGTTCATTCTCCCTTTGTATGAACCAGGTTAATCATAAACATTATTAGCTTACTGTCTTTATGTAGTGTTGCAGCAGGTGGTACTTTTTAGCAGTATGATTTATGACCATACTTCGTTGGGGCAATGTATTCTGGATAAGCAATTGTGAGCATTTGTTGGGTACATAAATATCCTTTGAGACTCAGTCCCAAATGACTCAATTCTCTGTAATTGGAGGAGTCACCCCAAAGGGGAGTTAATACATATTTTTCAAGAGCAAGAAAGGAACCCAAATATCACCGTATGTAAAGAGTAAGATTTTAAAGCAAGTCTTTCTATATTGTTCATCAGTAGTTTCAATAGTTACTGTATGTGTGTGTTGCGTAGGACATCAGTCTTTAACAAAGACCTAGAGTAATCACATCTATTGTATTTCTGTGTGACCACCATAGCTGATAGGCAGCCCACAAGGAAACTACAGGTAGTCCTCAACTCGCAACCATTTTTTAGTGATCATTGTCACAACAGCATTGAAAAAGTGATTTGTAACCAGTCCTCACACTTACAATCGTTGCAGCATCCCCAAGGTCACCTGATCAAAATTTGCATATTTGGCAACAGACATATATTTACAACAGTTGCAGTATCCCAGGGGTCATGTGACCACCATTTGTGACCATCCCAGCTAGCTTCCAACAAGCAAAGTCAATGGCGGAAGCCGGATACGCTTACTGACCATGTGATTAATTTAACAATTGTAGTGATGCACTTAAATCATGCCAAAAAAGGTCACAAAATTGGGCGCAATTCACTTAACCACTGCCTTGTTTAGCAATGGAAATTCTGATCCCAGTTGTCCTAAGTTGAGGACTATGTGTATGCCTTGAATATAAACCCAACATGGAGGTTCTGAGTGGACATGTGATACCCTGCATAGGATTCTGTTGATTCAACAGCACCAGTGACAAGGACAACCTCTCATTCAATGTGGAATTTTCCATATTTCTTGATCTAGCTGAAAACTCAGGGCATTGCACCTTCCAACATCAGGATTGCTGGGCATCAAAGGATAAAATGAATCAATTGCTGTGGGGGAAACAAGGCCTGATCCATGTCTGAAGAGGGGGAGCAACCTAGAGTCACTGCGCAGGAGGGCCAAGTTCCTTGAGGACCGTTAGATTATCTGCAAGGTCAGATGTTTAGGTAGGCAGAAGGATAAATTCTTGTATCCTTAAAACACCTATTAAAGCTGTTGAATAGAGATCACTTTCATCTGGCTCACTTCTTTCCAAATCCAACAACTGGATTCTATCTACCTTACAATGTGGAACCATGCTTAATCCATCTGGTGGCCCTTATCCCTCTTGGCTAATATTTTTTATCCCTTTATTACTTTTGTTAAGTAATTCAAGGCAGCAAACATTATACTTCCTCCTCCCATTTTCCCCACAACTGGATTTCATGGCTAAGACAGGACTAGAATTCATAGTCCTGATTTCTAAGCCACCACTTTAACCACTAGACCAAACTGACTTTGGTCCACTCTAAACCAGGACATAAGGCTACTCCTGGAGAGAAACTAAACAGGTAAAGCTTAACTTTCAAAAGGTAACTGTCAAGCCTAACTCAGCTGGACAAGATCAAGAAAGCAAAAATTAAAACTGCAGAGATTTCAATAACACCAACCTTTGAGAGGTGGTAAGTACAGGTAGTTTCAACTTACGATGACAGATAGGACCAAAAAGTCCATTGCTAAGAGATGCAATTGTTAAGTAAATTGTGATCAATTTTACGACCCTTTTGCCATGATTGTTAATTGAATCACCATGGTCATTAAGTGAATCTTCTCCCATTGATTTTGCTTGTTGAAAGCTGCCTGGAAAAGTTGCAGACAGAGATTACATGGTCAACCACTGTACATGTACGTCGGTTGCCAAATGTATGAACTGTGACGATATGACTACAGGAGGACTACGATGGTTATAAGTGCGGGGAGCAGTCAGTCACTTTTCAGCACTGTTTTAATTTCGAACGGTTGCTAAACAAATGGCCACAAGTCAAGGACCACCTGTATAGAATCTTGGAAAGTACCAGGATTTCCAATCCTCATTTATTTGCAAATTCCTAAGTTAGAGATTCTTTGAGTGATTCAAAATGCTTCTTCCCAGGTTTGTCTCCACCTGGGCTAAGTTCCTGCTTACGAGATGAGATATCAATGGATTTTCCTCTTAACTTTTGATTAAGTCTCCTCCATTCCTTTCTTACCCTCCTCACAATCTCTTAGGGGAACTCCATAAAGACTGACAGGAGGTTATCCATGCAACAGGAGCCAAACTAAGCAGCAGGTTGAGTTCAACTTCAGTCAATACTCAAAGGCATCTTGCTTGTTTTCAGAACCCTGAGCCCCCAAGTCACCAAGCACCACCAGGAATGGTCAGGTGCAGGTATGTACATTTTCCTCCTTCCTGCTATGGTCTCTGATCCGGAGTTGCTGACGCATAGAACTACGGAGGACTGTTTCGTTCATTTCTTCTCCTTCCTCGACAAGAAACCAGAAATGTTGTATCCAAAAATTAAAGCCTTTATTTAACAAAGACAAACTTAAATTTAGCAAATACATTCTTCTGGCTCATCTAGTCAACAGTGGGAAAACACTTGCAAGGTAGCATACGTTGTGTTCAAGCTTTCTCTTGAAAAAGAACAACAGAGCCCTCTGGAAATCAATTAGAAGATAAAAGCCTTCTAGAGGTGGGAATCTCAGGTGTGCAAGTCACCACCTAAGTATGGCAACCTTTCATTCTAGGCTAGGCATGTTCAATCGTGGTGACTTTAAGATGGGTGGACTTCAACTCCCAGATCTACTGTTTTCTGGTCCAGCCACGGTGTCTTCGTGCTCCTTTAGTTTGGAGATTTTATTCCTTTCTGTGGAACCATCAGATGTTTCTTCAGGGTCATGCTCTTTCCGTCCTGCATTGTTCCTTATTCCCCTTTCATGAGCTGTTATGTTGCCAGACAACCAAAGTGCCTCACCCTCTGTTAGGAAGGTAGCTTTTTGCTTGTCAACTTTCTCCAGCAGACAACTACTCACAAAGAGGTCATTCTTTTTGGAATCAACCAACACATCTACATCTCCAGCCTTGTCTCCTATCAGAGCATCTACAGAAGCACTGACTGGCATTTTGGTTTCTACTCGGGAGACAGGATCTGCTTTCTTAACGTCATGGGGACAACTTGTTTCTTGTTCCTTGGATGGGATCACCTCACCATCCACTTCTGAAGAACCACCTTTGGGTGCAACGTCTACTTTCCGTCTTTTTATCACCGCATCAAGAGATTCAGCTTCCATTCCATCTCTGGAGTCCTCATTCCCTCCTTTTGTGGCCAAGAAGTTAATGTCCTCCTTTGTAATCACCACCTCACAAAGAGTATGGGCGATCCTCTCAATATCACTGGGGCTTTTTGATACCCCAGGCATTTCTCCACTTAATCTGTTCATCTCCAGCTTCCTCTTCTTGGATTCCTTCAGGTTTTCTCCATCTACTTCACCCACGCATACATCTTCAAGAAGCTTTCTTTCTGATGGGCAACCTGAAGGTACTCTGCCTTCTCTATTGTCTTTCTTCTCTGCCTTGGCTACCGTCACCAATGCAAAATGAGGCTGGTTTGCTTTTCTGGAAGTCTTATAGTCATCTACAACCTCCCCATCCTGTAACCCATCACCATCTTCTACAGAGGTAACTCTCCTCCTAATACCTTTGTCCTGCACAGAGGTACATGCTGAGAGGTTCAACCTGGCACTACTGTTGGACACAGGCTGCTCAGTCTGGTTTATTGTGATTTCCAAATCATGTTCATCAACACACTTCTCTGACAGCCCATCTTTCTCCTTTTCTAGACTTTCTCTAGCTCCTACCTGTCCAGACTTTTCTGTAAGTCTCTGGAGGGCTTTTTGGGATGACTCAGTATTGTCCTTCTCCACAAGTTCTCCATCACCTTTCCTAGTATGTTCTTGCTCTTCTGGGTTACCCAGAAGATTGGGGGTCAGAGGTTTGAACTTCTGGAGTTTCTTGTGAGGGCCCCAGACAAATTCATTCTTTGGCTTGAAGTGTTGCCAGGCAAAATAGACCAACTCCCGTCGTTTTGATTTATTTCGGATAGTGAACATGAAGTAGTCTAAGGCACTTCTCAACACCCGAGGCAGCTCCTGGTGGACCAGAGTCTCAATTAGAAAGAACTTCACCAGCTGCGCTTGGTAGTGCTCATATCCCATCTCTCCCAAGCATTTCAAGATGCGGGTGATCCGTAAATTGTTATGGCTGTAGCTGAAAAAAACATGGGGGAGAGAAGATGTGGAGAAAAAAAGAGAGGACAATTAAGTACAGTTGAGGTATGAAAACTGGAATTTAAAATCTGCATTATAGGTAGTCCTCAACTTACGACTGGTCGCTTAGCAATCATTCAATTGCAACAGACTTGCCATCTACTTATGACCAAGATTCAAAGTTCCAACGGTTGGGTGCTCAGCAACCAGACTGCATTTTTGGCCTTTTGCAGTATCCTGTGGACATGTAGATGCATTTTATGATGGTTTTGCTGAAAATTATTATTTACTTCCAGTTTCTGGCAATGCCATGCCCACAGCAAACCATTGGTTCAACTGCAAAAAAGAGTCATAAAATGACCACTGCAAATGACCAATCTGTTTCCTGACTTATGACCATGATGGGCAGGCTCCATTACAGTTGTAAGTTGAGGATTACCTGTAAAAAGGTTACAACCCATTTTGAGTAAAAAAAAACAATTATTTCAACCTTACAGAAGTCAGCCTTGATGCTGTCCTAATCAGACCAGAAGTTCCAAACTCAACATGGGATGCTTTGCGCTAGAGACATCTTCACCCTAAAGCTATAGTCTGAAGATTCTACAAAAAGCCAGTCATCCCCCGGCCCCAAAGGCAAAGGATTGTCCATTACGTCCAAAGGAGTTTATGTAAAGATGAAATGAGAATTTGTGCAAAAACACAGGCAATCAGTATCTATTCTTCAGTTTCATCGAACGCTGATTAAAATGCAATGTGGGGTCTTTGATGCTCTCTAGCTTGGTTGTTTTCTTGCAGAAGTTTCATTACCAAACGAGGTAACATCATCAGTGCTAGGAGGGAGTGGCGTTTGCTCTGTTTATATACAAGTGGTTTGCTTTGTCAATGTCTGTGGGAGTGTTCTTGGTGGTTCCTTGATTAGGCTGTGGTTTACTGTTAGCTTGTTTGAGTTGGTAGTTCCTTGATTGGGGTATTGCTTACTTCTTGATTGTTGGTGTTAATCCCTGCTATTTGGGTGTAGGCTCCTTTTGTGTCCTTCTTAGCTTTTTTATTGTCTCTTTTGAACAGTCTGTAAATGTGGTTTATCTCTATGTGCCTGTTGATGGCTGGTTTGTCTAAATGCCAAGCCTCCAGGAACTCTCTGGTGTTCTTAGTTTGGTCTACGACGCTCACTTTGTTCCCAGTTGGAACAAAGGTTAAGTCTGTTCATATGTTGTAAAATTAAGGAGTTTTCAATGCAATGCGATGCAATGCAAAGCTGCCAACAGGAAGTGTCCATTAACACAGATCCTATGCCTTATTGCTCCATAAAGTGTCACCGACATCTAAATATTTTACAGCTTTGATGGTATTGAAATAATTAATGTTCGCAGTCAATTCCATTTCCCCACCCAACCTGAAAGCTATTTAAGTTCTCTCCTGAATTTGCTAGAAAGGCAGTCTGAAAATGACCCCATTTTTAAGCTCCTTGTAATTATTTGACAACACTGCCTCTCTTTGTACTGTTTTGCGAGAATGACCTTGGGAGAGGAGGGGAGGAAGAGCCACAGCCAGATAAGAGGCAGCTTAGCCCACAAAAGGAACGAAGCACAGCAAACTTTTCAGAAGGGACTGTAAAGGCGACAGAAAGAAATGTATGTTCAGGTTTGCAAGATTCTGTTAGTGTAACCTTACAATAAAATAGAATTATTTCATCTGTGCATGCTCCCTAAGACTGACGCTTTTAAAGCCAGAACTGTGCAAAGCCCCCCATGCTGGACTAATATAAAGCTGGCAAGAAGCCAACAAATTGTAGAGTAATGAATTGACCGTGTCAGCACCTAATGATGAACCATCCAAGGTACCAAGTAATGCAAGCATGCCCTACAGAGCTGAAATGAGCCTGGGACTTAAATGGCCCAAAAGATAGACTGAGAATCCTACATCTACTATCATGAACATGTGGGTGCTTTCTGATTATTCCTAGTTACTGTTATAATAACCATCATGATCAAATAAAGATGTGACACCAGAAAGATTGTAGGGAATATTATTCCCTGCCGAGATTTTTTTTGCATGTGCTCAAAGGAAAAGTGAGTCTCCGGTGCCTCTGAATCATATCTGGTGTCTGAAGTTTATTGATCTGCTGGTCATGACGCTCTCCTACCAATCAGTGATTATAGACCAGTTTAATCATCTAGGGAGATTGTGAAATTTTTTGCTGTAGCTTTCAGAGGTTGGTGGGAATGTCCCACAACTGAGTCTGTATTCTCTTTTCTGTTCACCATGATGTTGTTGTTCAGTCGCGCAGTCGTGTCCGACTTTTCGCGACCCCATGGACTACATTACGCCAGGCCTCCCTGT
>JANHZU010007772.1:12000-23327 GCA_032468055.1 Acrochordus granulatus | reverse complement strand
TGTATGGGTAGTCCTCGAGTTATGACTACAATTAAGCCCAGAATTATGGTTTTAAGTCATACCAGTCATTAAATGAGTCACCATGCGACTGTACACAATTTCATGACTTTTTTTTTGCGGCGATCATTAAGCAAGCGGTGCAGGTGTTAAGGGAACGGTGCAGGTGTTAAGCGAAGACACAATCGTTAAGTGAATCGATTGTCCACAATGGGTGTTTTTTGCTAGAAACCAGTAGTAAACCTGGTTTCTGGCAAGAGACTTCATAAATAGCAGTCATATCACCATGGGATGCCGCAAATGACTGTAAATGCGGGCCAGTTAGTTGTCTAGTGACCAAAATGCAATTACGCAACTGAGCTGATGGGGAGGAGGCAACTTTGGAACTTCAAATCCGAGTCTTAAGTAGCCCTGGGGAAGTCTTGCATAACTCTAAGCGGTTAGTAAACAACCGGTCATAATTCGAGGACTACCTGTATAAGGGTTTGGCTTCCCAATGCTCCATTACTGATTAAGCACCATCAGGTTGGTGCTATTAACAACCACATGCACTTTTTTCAATATGATCTGCCTCCAGACTAACCTTTTAGGTCTCTCAATGTCTATGCACCATAATCAAACCCATCCACCTGGCTGCAGGTTGCTCCCTCCTTCTCCCTTCCACTTTTCCCAGCATTATGGATTTCTCAAGGGAGCAGGTTCTTCACATAATATGGCCAAATATGATGCTAGTCGTTTGTACTCTGATGAGAAGCCTGGATTGATTTGTTCTATGGTCCGTTTGTTTTCTTGGTTATCGATGATACTCTCAAGAACTTCCTCTAATCCCAAAGTCCAAAAGCATCCATCCTCTTTCTATCTTGGCAACACTTCCTTCTCGATCAGGTGTGCCCAACCTTGGCAACATTAAGATGGGTGGACTTCAACTCCCAGAATTCCTCTTCAAGTCCACCCATCTTAAAGTTGCCGAGGTTGGGCACACTTGCCCTAGATGTTATTGGGTTCAATTCACATACAGCAACTGTGGCCTCTAAGAGAGGAAGGCTAGCCAAGAGATAAACTGTGAAAAAACTCACCGGTTGAGGTTCTTGAATCGCTCAGACCAATTTTCAGCTCTTTCCAGTTCTCCTGTCTCGTCACTGATTAGACTGATGCCATAAAATCTCAACATGAGTTTATAAGCCCGGATGAACCTCTCCATAACTTCCTTAGATTTCTTGAAGGCCTGAGATATCAAAGAAGAGGAAACCCCACCCCGATGGATTCAGGCTTATGAGAAGGGGCCATGTCAAACTATCCACCTATCTTACTATTTCACCTCATTTTTGCTATTTGGTGTTATTTCTACGGTTTAACTTGGTGGACGTAATATTTCATGGCTAATTGCCAATGAATGTTCGTATCAGAGCTGCATTGTAACATAAAATACACATCGGAATTAATTTTGCTGCTCCTTCCAGGGAAAGGGGGATCAAGAACATGGCAAGGAAGGAGCACAAAGAAAGTTCTTCCTAAATTGTCAACCTCAATCTATTACGGCCCGTAGTGACTCACTGCCAGACATCTTACAAACCAGTAAAATGTATCACTGAATTTCAAAATGTGATGCACTAAAAATTACGAACAGTAAGTGCTACACTCCCTAATGAGGATGTGGATGCAATCGGACCAAATATCAAAACTCTGAATTTCATGGAAAAGATGGGAATTATAATAAAGCGGAAAGATCTTCCCACCTCAATTTCATAGCGGGTGAGCCGCTTGGCATGAAAATTCATCCCTTGTTCACGCAAAGGAAACAGCCTGGAAGAAACAACATCTGACAGTCAGAAAAAAAGAAAAAAAATGCCAAGAAGAAACACGTGCTTTAAAAAAGGCACTGCAGCAAAACAGCTACATTAAACACGTAGGCTGACCGATGCTTTGATGATGCTCTTTTGTTGCAGTGCTATTTAGAAGAGTCTATAAAGGATGTGCAAAATCTGTTGATCAAGAAACTTTGCACAACCCTAAAAGAGCAATTAAACATTTCACCCATATTTGGCTCAGCCTCTCATGGGAATCAAAACTGTATTTAGTCAGATTTATTCCACAACAGTAAATGTATAGCTTTTTTGCTGGAACTAATTTATTTTATAATCAGAGTTCTTTAATCTGGGTATTTTTTCTTTTCTATAGAAATAGTAAAAAACAACTCACTGCTGATTACAGCCAAATTTTGTTGCCAGATTTTTCCTCTGTGATCTGAGGGTGTCTGGAGATTGCAAAATATGAAGGGGAAACATCTGTCTGGAGAAATGCTTGCTATCCACCAAGCTCCACACATTTCTTCCAAAAAATAAATAGAGGTAGAGCCTCAACTTACAGTCATTCATTCAGCTACCATTCAAAGTTAAATTACTGAATAAAATATTATAATAGAATAAAAGTGACTTATGACACTTGGCAACCTGCATGTATTTATGACAACTGCAGCATCTTGGGGTCAAGTGATCGCCGTTTGCAACCTTGACAAGCAAAGTCAAAGGGGGAAGCTGGATTTGCTTAAGCACTGCGTGATTCACTTAACAAGAGCAGTGATTTGCTTAACAATTGTGGCAAAATGATGGTAAAATTGGATGTGACTTACTTAACCTCCTTGCTTAGCAATGGAAATTCTGGTCTCAATTATGGTCCTAAGTCGAAGACTACCTATAATTGGGAAACTGACATGTGACACAGCTTCGAGCATTTTTATTTCCAAGAATGCTTCTGGGCCCCACATACTTTTTTTAATTAAACAATTATACAAAAGCAGATAATTTTACCACTGAATATATGAGTGGTTTTCTTCCAAAACAACATAATCATCTTGCCATGTATCAAGGAGATTTTCAATGTAGAGACCTTGGGGAAGCAAAAAAAGAAATGGCACAAGTATGAATGATTGTGAAGGAGGAAGAATGAGTAGCTCTGTACTTCATAGGAAAGCAAGAAAAATAGTCTAGACTTCATGTACATGGCAATATATTTTATTTATGTGTTAAATTTACAGTATATGCTACCCATCTCTCTATCCGAAGTGACTCTGGGCTTCAGATACTGGATCTAAATGGGAAAATAGTTCAGTTGCTGGAATTCTTGGAGGCCTACCACATCCATCACAATAAATCTTATTTACAAAAATATCTTGAAGAATCATTCTTAGAAAAAAATCACTCTTAATTTTAGACAGATGCCAAGCAGCCTCCAACACACTTTCCAGGGCTTTGATTTGCCTTCCCACCACGCCCATCTAATGAGCTACTAATGTCCCAATAACTCAACCCTACCCAATTTATTTAATTCATCCAGCTCATAACATTTGGCTTAAGTCGAACCCTCTATACAAGAGGAATGTCCTGTTTTATCAAGATATCCATCCATGCAAAAAGTTCATGTTTTACATGAGTAGAATTTCCAACATACAAAATAGTTGAGAATTTTGGAAGAACACCAAGATTCCTTTACTCATAGCTTACATGCATTTAAATGACTGCTGAACAGGATTGGAGATTTTGACCAGATAGTTTCCTGGTTTCTCTAGTGTTCAGGTCTAGGGTAAGCTCATCAGAGATATTTATGTACATTCTTGCCTGTTATGTTTGGTTTGTGTTTCTTCCAGATTCAAGTGTCTCTTATTTACTAGTTTTTCTCAGTAGGAGCTCTTCAGCTGGATGTCTTTACATTAGGTATCAGTCAGTTTGAGTGAGAAATGTTGACTTCTACCCACTTGAAAATTGATGGATAGGCAAAATACATCAGCCATTTAATGGGAACCAGAAAAGTTATGGAACTTAATAGCTGATGTATAAGGTGCCTCTACAGTAAACTTTTTCCTTCAAATAACATTGGGGGTAATACTGTATTCTGAGCTATAGACCTTCTAGTTATATCAGTTGAATTTTAGGCTTCATTACATCTTCACCTTCTCCATTTTCTTTTAATAGTTTGTCTAAGAAAAATTCTGGAGAACTTAATTCTGTTTCCACTTGGGTTGCTGCTCATAAAGATATTACTAAGTTATGTATCTGGTTCATCTCAAAGAACCTCCATTTTTTGAAGGAAGGAAGGGAGGGAGAAAGGGAAGAAGGAAGAGAGGGAGAGAAGGATGGAAGATGGGAATGAGAATGAAGGAAGAAAGAATAAGAGAGGGAAGGAAGGAAGGAGCAAGAAAGGGAGGGAAGGAAGGAAAACCTTTAACTAAATGCCATTTATTGCCATGTCAAGGGTTGGCAGGGAGAACCAATTAAAACCTCACCATCTCCCTTAGAAAGCAAAGCAGTTTCAAAAGCCTTACCCCGAGGCAAAAAATTAATCTCATTTTTGTAAAAGCTCAGATTCCACATTTCTTCCTCTCTGACCTCAGTTTCTTCCAAATTCTGGAAGATAAAGGGAGAGGAGACGGAAGGGAGAAGATAAGTAAATACAGATATTATTGATCCATTAACAATTCCACCCATTATTAGGAGATCTGAAGGACTAATTCCACCCATAAATCTTTCTTGTCCCATTCTTAACAATTTATTTTTTCTTATGCATCCTGAATAGTGTCACGGGTCCCAATGCAAGGACCCTCTCTACTGAGATACTCAAAGTTATGCTTGGGGAAAATGCAGTTTTATTCTTTTAAAAAAATGTGAATTATCACCCAGCTCGAATAACTGTAACTCAGGGCAGGGTACAGTCAATAAGCAAGGGGAAAAATCAGTTAAAAACAACAACAAAAGCTAATAGGCATTTGAATCCAAATTTCTATTCTACCCTCTAAGTGGAAACTCTATCAATGTGGCCATAATGCTGAAGAAATCTTACCGGGTAATGTCGCCTATATTTCTGCATATCTCTGGCTGCGTCCCAATTTCGTCTATTTATACTCTAATTTAAAAAAGAAAATAAAAGAGGGTTATTTTTCAAAGTCTAACTCCTAAATAAGCCCTCCTCCGAACAACTGCAAAAGAAAGGACAATTTTATTTTATTTTCCTTTGATTAGTAACATTCTGCAATCTCACCTCTCCTCTAGGAGGTGAATATGGCAAAAATACTATTTCCCTTCCAATTTTATCCCCACAGCAGCGGCTGAGTGGAGACAATCTCTTTTTATTTAAGTAAATAAAGTAAATTTATATACTTAAATTTTATTTAAGGAGAGACTGGCCAATTTTATAATTTTTTGGGGGGGGGATTGAGCGATCTTAATATATTTTTGCAAAATGCCAGAATCATTGAGAGTAAGGAACATTTAAATCTGTCGGTAAACAACTAATGTGACTAAGGCTAACCTGCAATTAGGCAGCACTCTTTAGAAATGCTAGGCAAGCCACTAAGCCTGACTTAGATTTCACTTCAGACTCTTAAGCCTCTCCAGGCGTGCAAGAACATACACCCACACTTTTGCACGCTCATGTCAGCGCAGAACATCAGTTGATTAGGCAGCTCAGTCCCGATACATCTGAGCCATGCCAGCTCTCCAGGGAGGGCGCTCAACATTGCACGCACAGCAATTTCATGACCTTGTGGTCTGCAGAGCTTATCAGTCCATAAAAATGCTTATGGTGTCAGCATCATTTTGAGCTTATCGCTACATGCTATGGAAGCCACTGGTTACGAGCCTCCCCAAAAAAGAGAAAAGTGGCTTTTTTCCCCTTAGTGCCATCCGCACATAATCATCCTAGAAAAATTGTAGTATTCTTTTCAGCATGCACAATGCTTTTAGAGCGCTTCCTGTGGTCTGTATATTCTCATAATCCTTAAAAGGTAAAGGCAAACATTTCCCCTGCCAATTGTGTCTAACTCTGGGGGGCTGGCATTCTTCTCCATTCACAGCTGAGGGAGCCCCGCATTGTCCAAAGATGCTTCCATGATCATGTGGCTGGCATGACTATATGCCAAAGCACATGGAACGCTGTTACCTTCCTACCAAATTAGGTGGTACCTATTTATCTACTTGCATTTTCACATGCTTTCGAATTGCTAGGTTCATAGGAGCTCACCCTGTTTGTGTCTTGACAAGACTGCTCCGTAAGTGACCTTTTACAGGTCGAGACTTGGGAGGAGGAAACAGGGAGGTACCTCTATTCTCTCTTCCCAGGATCTTTTTCCCTTGTGGCAGTGCGTATGTGTTTGTAGGAGCAACTACACACCATGCAACAGTGGAATAAATATGTATTGAATGACAGCTTGCATACAATTGTCTCTTTAATGCAATTTTAGTTCCAGCATGACTAATTGGTTCCATCACTGATCAACAATTTCCCAACAAATATCAGCAGGAAGGTTATCGAAATTAATAATCAGCTGTTACCAAGGTCATCTTCTGGATTCCAGATAGACTCTTCAGTGTGGAAAAGATAGCGAGAGACGTGGCAAGAAAAGAGGTAGAAATGAAAGACCAAATTATAGAAGGGATGTTCTTACATTCTATTTCCTACCCTTTGCAACTTGAAGATGTGTGGACTTCAATTCCCAGAATTCCTCTTCAAGTTGCTAAGGTTGAGAAACCCTGCTGTACTTATACTATATAAGTAGTAAGTATACATGCCTAGTTGTGGGAGGGATATTCTGGATATTGAAAAACTAAAGTTGAATTTATCCAGAAAGAATCCATTTTGATTGGAATTTAACTTCTTTGCGGGCATGACCAACAAATGACCTCTTTTAGAGCTCATGATGGATAAAGGATTTAATGGTTTATTACTCATGATTAGTTAATGGTTTATTATTCAGTCTAACCATTGCCTCCCAAAAGCATGAAGCTCTAACCATCTGGTTTCCATCAATCTTGCCATGGAATATTGTTTCAGGTTGAGAAAACCATTCAGGGAGGACTTTAACTGTTTTTTTGGGACAGTTTTGATAAAGAGAAGGTCATGTCCTGAATCTTGTTACTTTTATCTATCAGTCATCCTGAGACTTTCTCCTAATCTTTGACGCATCATTGTTTTAGTTCACCCTATCCCACCATTGCATTTGCGTGCACTCAAAAGGCTGGTAGAAATGCCATTAGACAGAATATTCACCATATATTGTTCATTAAGTCCATTGCCCATCAAGAAAGAGGTCATTTGTGAGTCAAGGTTGCAAAGAGATTATACAGGCAGTCCTTGACTTACAACCATTCATTTAACGACTGTTCAAAGTTACAACCACTGAAAAAAGTGACTTACGGCTGGTTGTTGTACTTACAACCACAGCGGCATCCCCACGATCACATGATCACAATTTGGGTGCTTGAGCAGGGGTATTTCTCTCTGATGGTTGTGCCATCCTGGGGTCATGTGATTGCGATATGCAACCTTCCCAGATGTCTTCCAACAAGGAAAGTCAATGGGGAACACCGGTTCACTTAACAACTGTAGTGATTTGCTTAACAACCATGGCACAAAGGTCATAAAATTGGATGTAGCTCATTTAAAAACCGCCTTGCTCAGCAACAGAAATTCTATTCCCAATAGTGGTTCTAAGTCACGGACTACCTGTATTCCAATGAAACATGGATTGTTTCTGGTTTACCTCACCTTTGGTTTGGCCTTCCAACACTCAGCAGGACTGATTAAGAGCCGTGGCTCTCCCCTTACTAAATAAATTTTTCCTACCTTCCATTTTTTAATTCCTCCTGTGGAAAGTCCTGGTCTTCGCCACTCCTGAAGAAAAGAGAACACATTTTTAAAAATAAGCACAGAAACAGCATTCTGGGGAGGCAAAAAAAAAAACCAGAAGACCTATAGCAAACATGCAAAAAAAATACTGCAAAACTTTCTTAAAAAGACAAATGGACATTTATATTTTACAAATAAAAGTTTCTTATTTTATATTTATACAAACTACATTTATACAAGTTTTCTATTTTATAAATAAAAGCCCAGTTGTCTTTTTAAGAAAGTTTTGCAATTTTTTTGCATTTTTGCTACAAATCATGTCCTGGGTTAATGAGAATATGTCTAGACATACAACCCAGAAGATCCTGTTCTCAGCTTAGTTCCTACACAATAGCCTTTCAAACTTTTTACCAAAGGATTCATTGATTTTTATTCCCTTATTGTGGGAAAATGAAATTGGTATCTACTGTTTTCTAACCAGCCTCAAAAGGTTCAGATTGCAGCTTCTGGCACATGAAATATACACAGTGCCTGTGGTTTGGTTTCTTTTCCTTTACTCATCTAGCAAAAGTAAATTAAAACATTTTATTTCCCCTTTAGTGACCCAACAAGATTTTTCTTACAATTTTACTTTCCATTTCCCTACATGGGAGTATCAAATCATGATTCCCCCCCGCCCCCGAATCTTAGAATAGTATGGAAATGGATGAAACTGCCTGAAACAGGAAGAAATAAATCCTACCTGGAGGATTTTTTAAAGATGATAGCGCCACCACTTTTAGGACCATCGGTATAGTTTTGAAACACCCCTAAAATGGCGAGAATGGGGCAATGGGGAAGGCTTTCAACACTATTTCTGTCTGAAAAATTCTGGAAACTTCAATGTTTCTTTTTTGTGAGGGTAGTTGGCTATCAGGAAAACCACCCCCCAAAATTACTATCCTTAAGGGAAAAAAAATCACTAGCCAGCTAGAAATGGCAGAAAAAGGACAGATCCCTGAATGTCTTCGCTGGAACTTGACTCCTCGATAAGGCATCTGTCGATAGAAATGTTCCAAACATTGTCCTCAATTGCAGGAGCACAAGGCTATGTCAGTACGGAGGCTTTTAGATTTAATACATCTATTTTTTCTCCTTTACCTCTGTCTTAGGAGAAGTGCAGAAGCATTTGCATGGAATTGAAATAAAACACAAATAAAGCAGTGACTTTCAAAACAGGTTGAAGGCAAAAGCATCTTGCATCCCATAAAGCAGCGCTTCCAGAAAGCAAATAAGAGCTTCACTTCTATACTACCAAAACTCTCCTGACTTTGTGTAATGTTTAATTGGGTGAAATGGTGGTGCACTGTAGGGCAACAATTTTTGAATCAAGGTACTTTACATGGGCTGACTTATGGAATGCATCCAAAATCTGGGACCCATGACTTTTACGAATTCAAACTGGGCAAAGTTTATAAAACGATTTCAGACATGATACAAATTGTCATAAAACATTTCCTGTGCTCCGTTCTGATGTCTGACTCTGCTATACAGTTCAGTAGATGTATCTGCCTTGATACAGTTCAGCCCCTACTAGAAGCTCTGCTAGTGTTGAAGTCATTGAAGAATCAAGTAAGGAAATATCTCTGAAATGATGACCCAAAGGATCATGGATTGTCTAGTAAAACTATAAAAATACACTGGAATAGCACAGAGAGAGCATGCTCAAAGTTTACAGATATTTTTTATTGGACAAGCACAGTTAGACATGCAAGGAATTTGTCTCTGGTACAGCAGCTCTCAGTGCACATGTAGCAACAATAAACAACAGTAAGGTAATGCATAACAAATTATTCTGTAAATATGCAATCAATATATGGAAGTGATGTAAAGTTTCAAATTAACAGGTATGTATACACATTGGACAGAACTTCTGGGCTAATTAGAATTCCCTGTTTCTGCTCTATCTATCTTGTAGCTTGATTATTTCGCATGAGTCAAATATTCATTTGAATGATGGCATGGAGGAAAAAGCTGTCCTTGTGTCTAGTAGTGTTGGTATGCACCTACCAGATGCAAGAGGTTCAAACAAATTGTGTCGAAGGCAAGAGGGGTCTGCAGATATCTTCTCTGCCCTTGTCTTGATCCTCTCAATAAACAGGCCTTCCCTGGAGTGCACGTAGTTGAAATTATCTTTTCTGTGATCTTGACTATATGTTGGAGTCTGTACCTATCCTTGTGGTTGCTCCACTGAACCAGAGAGCGAAAGATGTGCACCTATTATTGACAGACTCAATAATCCTTTTGTAGAACTGTATCAGCAGCTCTTGAGGCAGGTTGAACTTCTTGAGCTGATGAAGAAAACACATCCTCTGATGTGCCTTCTTAATAGCTGCCCATTTTAAGTCTTGGGAGATTATAGAGCCTGCAAATCTGAAGGACTGTAGTACTGATACTGTATTGCTGAGTATGGTAAGGGGGAATAAAATAGTAGGTCTCTTCCTAAAATCCACTGTCATTTTATAGTTTTAAGTATTTTCAGCTCTAGGTTGTTTTGAATGCATCACAGGGCCAGCTGCTCAACGTTGCAACTGTGTGCAGACTCATCACCATCTTTGATGAGTCCAATGATTGTTGTATCATCTGCAAACTTCAGTATTTTGACAGAGAGGTGACTAGAGATGCAGTTTAATCTTTCCTATTCTTATCTTAAAAGACGAAAGAGATGGCAGAAGAGTTTTGCCAAGTGTTCTTTTTTTTCTGACCATCTGGGAAGTTATTGATGACATCTTTCCCCTGAATACCAAAAAAACTCTCATTGGGAGGTGAAGACATTTTCTAGCTTTCCTTGATATGGAATGCTTCCAGATGTGTTAACACACCAGATATCTAGCCATCTTAGATATCAAGTCTAAGAACATATGAGCAAGGCTGCAAAAATCCAGATGCCCAATAGAGAGCAGCACATATCACTCTCTTTGCTGTCCTCTGGTGGTGATCTGGTTTTGCAACCATATCCCAGGTATATTCCAAATATAGGGTGCATCCCGATTCGGAAAATCTTTTTTTCCATATGCATTAATAGGACAAATTAATAGGACAAAAAAGAGAGTCAGTGGGAAGGAGGGGGGCAAATCACAACCATCTTGCTTATTACAGCTTCCCTTCACCTGTCCCGCTACAGGTATATGGGATATCAGATTCTCCATTCTCAGACTGATCATGTGCCAGCAATCAATGGGAATAGATGTTCAAGACCTCTGGAGGAAAAGAGACCTTCTATTTAACTCATAAGATTCCCCTGTGAACATCTGCACTGCATTCAGTGAGAAACAATGCGATGCAGTCACCATTCATGTATTTATTACATTTATATGCTACCTATCTCATAAGAAGTCACTTTGGGTGGCTACAGCAATCAAATAAAACAAAAGCTATATAATGAACAATCATTAAAACAAACAAAACAATCATTATTAAAAGTTAAAATATTCAAATATTTTTAAAAAGTAAAATATACAAACTGCAAGGAAGGGAGAGAGTAGTATATCAAACACAAAATATTTTAGAAACATTATGGGTTCCTTGGATCACCCCAGCTTGGTGACATAACCAGATCTCGAGAGGCTTCAGGTACATCAAAGTGCCTCCTCTGCCAAATCTAATGGGGCAGGCAGATGTAATCAGAACGATGTGGTCCCGGGGTCCCATGTCATGGAGGGGTTTAAAGGTTA
>JANHZU010007769.1:25628-35921 GCA_032468055.1 Acrochordus granulatus | reverse complement strand
TGCAAGACAGGGAGGCCTGGCGTAATGTAGTCCATGGGGTCGCGAAGAGTCGGACACGACTGCGCGACTGAACAACCTCTGTTTGTGAAATCCTATTAAAAACCATGGCAAGCTAAGGTTACACAGCACAGGCTGTGCTAGGTGGAAAATATTCATAAGGTCCACCCCACATGCTAAATCTTAAGCCTAAATTAACAAAATACAATTACAGTGTTCACACTGCATGCAAATAAACCATTGTTTAGGGGTGGTGTGGTTTACTTGTATTAAGACAATTAGGTTCACACAACACACATTGCTACTCAGTCTCATTTTAGTCTGTCGTAGCATGTTGTGTAAACCAGGTCCTTCTGTCTAGGCAGAGTCCCTCAACCAGTGTGCCATTCCATACACAACAAAGACAGAGACGTGCACAGCCAGAATACAAGCACAGCTGGAGGACATAAGCCCAACCATATCAGGGTTGATGGGACCCAGGACAAAAGACACTGGTTAGACATGCAACAGGGAAGGATGGCTAACCGGCTGGCTAAGAGATCCCGACCTGTGCAGCCGCTGTCCTGACCCAGAAGTCTACTGAGACCATCAGAGGGTTCTTTCAGTGCCATCTAACAAAGGATAACAAACAGTAAGGTCTATGTTCCCAGGATGGTGCATCAGTTTTTGCTAAGTGAGGCAATGTTGATAAAATGGGAGGCAATTCTCTGGTACCAGAGAAGGATTATAGATTTAGAAGGAACAAAGCTTTTACACACCATGACTTTACAGGCTAGCACAAGTGCTGCAAAGTCATCTAGTACAGAGTCAACTGAACTAGTTCTTTGTGTATTGAGAAACACCCCCCTGCTGCCCAAACCAAGCAACGGGCCTTATGGAAAACCCTCTCCTAAGGTGGAGAGAAGCTGGCTGCCTGAGAAGAGAGCAAGGGAGGCATGCTTACCGCACATGAGGAGGCTGTGTTTGGCTGCTTCCCGCACGGCCTCTTTGTCCGTTTGGCACAAGTATACCAGCTGTTCAATGCTCTCCTTGGCCTGTGAAGTCGGGGGAGTGAAAAGACAGAGAGATGACATTATTCTTCAAGAACCTGAAGAGAACTTGCACAGATAAAAGTCATGACCTACATTTAACCTTCCCAATTACAGTACTTGGATTAACAGTCTTCAGTTATGGGAAGGCAGAACCTGGTGGAATACCAGGGGGAAAAAATCCTTACAGGAAGATCAGTCTCCCAATGATTTAAATTAGCAGTGCATCTACTATGGCTGGCTGTATTCAGAGATACTTCTAGTGGATGCTTTTCTCATAGAAAAAGGAGCAAAATGGATCTTTTTCAAGGTGCTAAGTTAGTTTTTCAATTCAGGCTACCTCCTCCATAGACATGAAATCAGCTGAGGACTCAAATAGAACTACAAGCTCTCAAAATCTCTTGTAGAGAAAACAGGGTGGCCAATGAAGGCATCTCCCCGAAAAGCCACCTCCTTCCAAATTCTATCTACCCAATAGATGTGTTCTGAGAAGACTCTAAGCACCAGCCAGGGAAAAACACAGTTTCAGCTGATTATACTCAAAGAATTAGTCCTCACCTTAAGGCACCCTAGAGCCGCACAGGCTGCGACCCGTATCTGTGTCTCTTCATCCTCCAGTTGCTCCAAGAAGCAGATAAGAGCCTGAGAACAACATACCAATCAGTCTGCTTGGCCTCAACAGAAAGCAACCTCTACTTCTAGGGTGATGTATGTCATTGTGTCTGTTTTAAACTCTCTGGCTTTGAACATTTATGTAAATAAAGAATACTTTATAATTACCTTCCTTCCTTCATCATACAACCGACACCATAAAACCTGTTCTCTACAATGAATGAACAAGTTGCCCCATCTCTACAAAACTGCAGCTATTTTTACAAATGTCATTGTAAAAAGTTCAAGAAATCAACACAATTCCTTTAAGAATGTGTTGTACGGCTGCATGCAAGAATCAGTATCTGTTCATCTATCCCTTCCCATGCAATGGTAAAAAATAAATACTTGCCCGCTCCCGAAAACTGGGATTCTCTGCTAGATTACGCAACTGTGTTGTTACAGCCCCAATAACCTTGGTGTTTCCTTCAACCAGAAGCAAACTCAAAGCTTTCAATCCATCCTTGCGTAGCCGGCTCTCAGGAACTCGTTTTAGAGCCTTCAAGACCACATCTTGGTCATCGGAATTCAGGTTTTGTGCTAGCAAGACTGCAGGCCAATTAAAGAACAAGTATTGTTACTTATGACATCATAATTCAAGCCATTTCCTGCCCAAAGCAAGTGATAATATTCTGATTGGTGAAATCCAAATGCAATCGCCTATTTTCCCCTCTTAAGAGGATCCACGTTGAAAATCCTCTCTTTTGAGATCATGCAGAGATCATTTTATGGCATTTGATTCATGGCAGCTATTCACACAGGAAAGTCATCTTGCCATCATATACCTTCAAGTGACGTGTGGGAGAGTTGAGTTCTCCATGGTAGCCCCACCATACCTTTAAACTCTGTCTCTGAAACGTAGGACCAAACAGACTTGCAACAATACTATTTTTGTTTGTTTTGCACCGTTGGACCTCTCCCTGGTGCCCTGGCTGCAAAAATGGCTGCCCATCCCAATATAATATTGCTAAACATGATACCTTCTTCAGCCAGCTCCAAGATGTAGGAGTCCAGTGTAACAAAAGGCAGGACCTCAAAATGGCTCCAATATTGGAAGAGGGTGACCTGCTCAGCCTGACAACTCCCCTGACGTCTGGGCAGCCTGTGTTGAAGAAGTTCTTCCACCAGCTTTACACACACTGCAAGAGGAAGAAGTGCACACTCAGAGATATTCCACGGGTTAGTGTGATTTCTAGGTATCTGGGGCATGCTAAGAATAGAACTCTCAAGTTTCTTGATGCCACACCCAAGTAGCACCTAGGTCTCAATCTGCTGTTAAAGGAGCTAGTACAATAGATATACATTAAATCTTAGGAACTGGCACTGTGTAGAATAATTGCTGCCTGACTAGAATTGAAAATATATAAATCGTGTGAATCCTGCTTATCCCTCAAAACTAACAGCATCTGACAAATATAGGTAGTCCTCGCTTAGCAACCACTCATTCAGCAACTGCTGGAAGTTATAACAGCACTAAAAATGGAGACTTATGACCAGTTCTTGAAGTTGTAGCTGTCACATCACCCCCAGCGCCATGTAATCGTGATTGGGGCCCTTGGTGACCACTCACAATTTAAAAAATTGCAGCATACTGTAGTCATGTGATCTCCATTTGCAACCTTCTGACAAGCAAAGTTAGGGGGAAACCAGTGGGGAGTCATTAGTTCTGGCCACGTGACATCACACTTAACAATCCTGGTGATTCACTTCATCACAACCAAACTGACATCATAAATTGAATATGGTCATGTGACTTTTCACTTTATTGTATGGCTGCATCAATTAGTGACCAAGCTGCCCGTTTTGACTATTGTTGGTAAATTAGGACTACCCGTATGGCTCAGCTGCACCCATCAAGAAGAGAAAAAAGCTCACATGCCTGCTGTGCATAGTGAAACACCATTCTTGGAAATTGTGAGTTTTGGATGTATTGGTTGAAATCATCCCATGTCAAAGAGAAATCTAAAAGTATCCTCAAGATAATTCCTTTATAAAAGCCCAGCTGGCTATTTCTGTGGCTGTTATCTATCTTGCTTGTAAAAAAATCATGAAAGTGTAAAATGTTGTCTCTGGCTCCTAATTCAGCTCTCCAGTAGTCCTAGCTTAAAAAGAATGCCAAAGATGCAGCCCCGCAGGGCAAAAAATGCCGGCAGTTTCTTGCGAACCCCCAAAACAGAGAGGAAGAGAGGAGACTCAGAAGGCTGCCTAGCACATCAGGTTAGCAGTTTACCCTTCCCTTGTGACTCTGTCTCTCGTACATGATGTGCCTGTCCCCCCCAAAGTAGATCTACACTTCTGTGGCAGATCACGGAGCAACAGCACCCTTTGAAAACCTGGAATCTGGAGATGGGGAACCGAGAAATAAGCAGAGAAAGCAGCAAGTGCTCCAAATGTAAAAAAACGCTCACCTGAATCCACCAAGCCTTGCTGGCGGTCGTTGATGCGTGCCGCAAACCCAGCCTTGAACATGTCCATGAACTTTTCCACAGAGCAGGTATACACATTAGGGATGGCCACACAACTATCCCAGAAAGGGAAAACTCCTTCTTTCCACTTTGAAAACTGTACCACTGAGAACAGAAAAGGGTCCACAACTCCTGGTTATCCCATCACCACCCAAAGGAAGGTCTTCCCTTAGACCCACAGCCCTGAGCTTATGAAACTTCTTCCATTGCCCTGGGGGAGTGCCTTCAGAGAGCTGATAGATGTTAATTATCCGGAATTTAGTAACGGAAGTAATAGAAGCGCACTTAGGGTTATCATCAAGGTGCACCTTATTTCTCTCCCTGACTCTCAGGTTACAGCTGGAGGAAGCAACTCTTCAGGACTCTACTGGAAAATGGCTGCGTGCAAGGCTGATTGGCTAGTAGTTTTGAGGTCACAAACCCCCAGCTCAGAATGGGTTCTGCAAGGTTTTTTTAAATTATCTTGACAATAGGTACACCATGCATGTGGGTGGGTAAAATAGTGGATGGACCTTTAGCGGAAAAAAACAGAAAAGTGGGGCTGCCACACGACATTATGGAAAAAGGGGCATAGCTAATAATAATCTCAAGTAAGTAAGTTCTTCCCATAAACATAGATAGAAGAAAACCAAAATCTGTAAGGAAAGAAACACATCCCAACTATGTTTTGTGATGCATTCTTATGCCCCTTGGTTACACATCCAGGGATCGTCTTCCAGGAGAGAATAGCATAGATAATATATGTGTTTAATTTTTATCCCATCTTTATTATTTTATAAGTAACTCGAACAATCCTAATATCCCTTCCTCCTCCGATTTTTCCTGCAACAATAACCTTGTGAGGCAGGTTAGGCTGAAAGAGATGATGGGCCCAAAGCCATCCAGTTGGCTTCTGTGTCTTAAGTGGGGATGAACTCATGGTCTCCCAGTGTCTAGGACAGCACCTTTACCACTACACCAAACTCGCTATTCTGCCAACAGGTTCTGATCAGTCTGTGTTGATCCCTTCCTCCCCAAGATTAAGTGTATGCCAGGGACCGATGTCATCTCCAGATGTATCCTTTAGGTGTCTGTTTTCCTACCTTCTTCAGCAGCGCTGGCTTGCGCCCCTCGATCCACTATTAGGCGACTGACCATCTCTAGAATCTGCACTTCTCTTGCCAGCCTGTCAAGAGCATACATTTCCTGGCAGCGGAGAGGTCCAAAGTTGCCCAGCTTCTGTGAATCAAAACACACATCACACAAGATGGTCAGGAGAGAAGACAGGATTCCAGTGTGTAATGGGTTTTTAAGGTGGGAATGAATGTGCATTTTTCTGCAAACCAGGCTGAGCAAAATCCAGGTTCCTTGCACAGCCTTAGGATCTACGTGCTTTTCCGAGCTCTTAATTCAGAACCCTGGCCAAATCTGCTGAATTATAATTTTAATGTGGCAGAAGTGGAAAAATTGACTTCATCTATTTCATAACTTAGGGTCCATTTATATCATACCCCACCCATTTTTTGGAATGAGGTTCCAAGTATGTTTGGCTTTTATCCTGCCCCCTGCCACTCTGTATAGTATAGCTCTGTTGTCTTGATTAACTTCTGGGAAAATCTTGATTGTTGATGATTGACCAACCAAGATCTAAATAATCTGGGGCCACAATACCTAAATCTCTGTTCTATATATCATGCTGAATTCAATCACCAAAGCCCAGATTCTGGAAATGATTAAGTACAAGTGCTTTTTCTAAAGCATTGGTAGTTCCAGTAGTTCTAAGTTGCTAGTTTTTAAAAAGTGATTGTGATTTATTTTGTTTCACAATATTTGTAGGCCATCCCATCCCAAAGGACCTTTAGTGATGAACAACAAAGCACAAAAAGTAATAATCATATTGAATCGTATCATTATTTGAGGCACCAGCTCTTCTCGGTTACATCTACCTGTCTCATCAGATTGAGAAGAAGAGGTATGCTACGGGTGCCATCTTCCAAGTAGTTCCATCTGGTGGGACCTAGATAATGTGCCTTTTCTGCCATGGTCCCCGTCCAATGGAACAACATTTCCCCCAGGTGAGATTGGCCCCATCTCTGCTTGCCTTCCAGAAAACCTTCAAAATGTGTTTTTTCCATCAACCCCTGGAAGTCCCATGGGTAGCCAGCAAGAAGTTGTGTGATGTCAAGTAATGGTTGTACTCTTGCTTGGGTTTTTATGTTCTTCTGTTCTATTTGTTTTATGATTGTTATTGTTCTTATGTATTACGTGCCACCAGAGTCACATTTTGTGAGATGGACAGCTAGATATTTGCTAAATAAATAAATCACCAAATTCTATATGTTCAGTTCATTGGAAAGCTGTAATTAAAAAAAAAAAAGTCAGAACAGACCTATGCCAGGCAACAAAGCATTGCTTCACTCACTAGCAGCAAGCGGTTGCAGTGGTTCAGATGCAGGACCAGAGCCCTGTCAAGGAATTCATTGCCAGTGCTCATGGGCTCCAAGCTGCCTTCTGAGCTTAGGCACCCAGTGGGGTCTTCAGCCATATTGTCAGCAGTCCCTGGCACCTTGCCCACAGATGGAGCCTGGGCATTGCTTGCCACCCTGTAAAGAGAGGCAGTAGGCAAAATATAAGCAAGGTTCTTGTCTTCCATAAACCCAGTTTCTCCCATCTGGGCAATATGCCTGCTTTCAATGCATGGTGGCCAGATCCAGGTTACAGGCCTGCCCAAACTGATCTCAGTCGATTGAATATATTTGCCTGTGATTTCTGGGCACCAGGTGAAGAAGGCAGGATCAAATCATGTCTACCACCCTGGTTGGAAAAGTTGGTCACAGGATCTTGGGGTACATTTCTCACTTGTGAATGGAAAATGGGGGGTGCACACGCATATCATAGCAGCAGTATCAACCACTGGCCACAGAGTGGTGCTGCTGCTGCTGCATTTTCTGGTAGCTTTCACCTGTTCAACCAGATGGGTTTTTATGCGATTTCCAACAGCTGCATCAACAGTGTGGGAAAGGCTACTGGCAACCTATAGCATGCCATGCCAAGATAATCACTTGGAGGGAGCAGGCTTCGGCCAGGCACCAGCGATAGTAAGAAGCATTCCTTAGGAGCGGGCCTCTTTATTACCCTATGTAAGGCAGACTTCTCCAACCTGGTGTCCCTGAGGAATGACAGGACTGCAGCTCCCAGAATTCCCATCCTGACAGAGAATTCTGGGAGTGGAGTTGCACTCTCAGTACCTCTGGAGGGCACCAGATTTGAAAAGCTGCCTTAAAGCAGAGGAGAGCAATCTTGAAAGCCCAGGATCATAAGTGGTCCTCTTTATGTTGTTGTTGTGAAATGAACATCTTGGTTCTCACTATATACACAGGTAGTCCTTGTTTAACCACCAGTCGTTAAGCAACTAGAGTTATGACGCACCTCCCTAAATTGCTTATGATCTGTTTTTGAAGTTGGAGCGACCACAGCCGCCCCTCTCCCGTGGTCCCATGATTGCATTTTGGGCCTTTGGCAAGCAGCTCACATTTATGTCTGTTTGCAGCATTCCACAGTCATATGACCACAATTTTCAGCGCTTCTTTTGCTGGTTTTTGATGCTCACTTCTGGTTTCCAGTAAAAAAAAGTCCACTGGGGACAACAGATTTGCTTAATGACTGCCGCAAAAACATTTGTAAAATTGGGCAAAGTCACGTGGTAACCCACGTACTGATCACCATGACTGATCAGTCATGGTGTCATAAGTCAAGGACTAGCTATGGGTCATAAGTCAAGGACTAGCTGTATGGTGTATTTCTGCCCTCTTGGTGTCACCATGCTTTTCACAAAGGCTCTTTTCCCAGGTGATGCTACACTTGGATCTGAAAAGGCTGCTTAGCCACCCCACTCACTTGTCATCATCTCCTTCCGAGTCTTCTATATCAGAAGTATTGAGGAAGCTGAAACTCTCAAGCGCATGTTCCACCGTCAAGCTGGTACTCGAGGCTCGGCTCAGACACAGCCCTTGTTTTTGCTTGTGGGATGCAAATAAAAACAAATAACAGATAGGTTCTCTTTTGGGTCCATTCTAAATTGAACAATTCTCCTGAGCAAGAACTAAGCTCCAAAGTGCAACAGAAAAAACACACCCACAACACAGAAACAAAACATCCAGCATCTAATTTCAAAACAAATGTTGAAATGTGGGAGGATTCCTGAAAGTGACACCCTTTCAGCTGAAAGTCTTGGCCCTTAATTTCTTATGTCATCTGTAGGAAATTTGGGAGGTACCTCCGTGAGAAGAGTTCAATGCCTCAGGAAACTGAATTTTCATTAAAATACAAAGAAAGATTGCTTGAAAACCATACATGTCTGTGAAGACTCTCACTCACTTTTTTAAACTTTGTTGCGATGAAAACCATAGTTATCTTCCTTGGGTTATGTGAACACAGAAGCCTAAAACCGCAGTCTTGAACGTACATAGAATCTGAACTATGTAGAGCGGAGAGCAGAGGTGCTGTATCTCATTCATTCCATCCCTCCTCCGCCACCCTCCCCAGGGAGGAAAAATTTGTGCCTCTGATGTGTAGGCAGGAAGTTTATCTTGTGAAAAAACACAGCGGAAGTGTGTGAGTTGAAGATAAACCCAAAGTTGCCCTCAGGCAGATGTGAGAAATGTATCAGAAAAGATTTGCTGCTCTCAAGTACAGCTTCATCGGTCCCTTCAATGTTTCTTGTTCCTTTCTGAACTGGTCAATGAACTGGTCAAAATTATGCAAAACAAACATAAATATAAAACAAAGGTGCACCAAGTGAGATAGCTTACATAAGTGAGGCAAGTTCTCCAAACCAGGTTTTGGCCTCTAAACTCTAAAGGGCAGCAATCATGTAGAATGGCAACTGGTGGATCACAAAACGTGAATCCAAAATTAATGCGTTTAGTTTAATCAGTAAAATCTCATAGAAACTCTCTCTTGAGATTTTGGCGGATCTCGAGGAATTGACTCAGAATCTCATGACATTTGGAAAAGTTAGAGTTTGCTAAAATTTGCAATGTTCAGTTCGTTTGTTTAAAGGCTGTGAGAGCCCCATCCAATCTCTAGTGTGGTCCTAAGCCCTCTGTCCACTCACTTACCAAGAGAATTTCCTCAAGATGTTTGAGTTCCTGCTCCAGAATCTGCAGCTCTGGGAATTGTCCCCGACAGTCATCCAGAGCAGAAGCTAGTGTGTTGATGGCCTCCTCCAGGCCAGAGTCCACAGGTTTGGGCTTTGGGGCTCCTGAGATCCCTGAAGGCTGAAGCTCTCCCACGGCTGATGGGGCCAATGAGATTTTGGGCTGTTGAACTTCTTGGGCTGGACCAGGAGTGTTCTCACTCTCCTGTGGAACAGGGGTGGCCCTATGAGACTCATCCTCTTGTTCTTCACAGATCTGAGTGTCCAGTGGCAAGCCTACACTTGGAGGCAAGGAGTTCGTTTCCAGGGGAGGGACATCCCAAGGTCTGGGCTCTTTGGGGACAGGACACTCCCTCTCTTCTGCCATTGGCAGATCCACACTTGCTTCACTGATCTGGCTTAGAGTCCGGGCATAGGTCACATGTCCGTTGGCCACGGCAGCCTCCTCTTGGATTGCCGGCTCTTTGTCCTCAGGGTGGGTGAAAGCAATTTCAATGGCAGGTGCAGTGGCCTGCACTGCAGGTTGCACAATAGGCCTGGGCAGTGAATGTCGGGCACTTCCAGACAGCTGGGGGCTGGAAGAGTCATCCGATGACTCTGAAGAGATAGACCAGGCTGCCCCATTCTCCAGTTCCTCCTGCTGCCGCAGCATATTCTGAAGAAAGTAACAACAATGATGAAATACAACTACAATGAGTGTTGCAGGTCAAAATGAGCACACAAGCAGAACCTCTTCCACTCCCACACAAACCATCATTCACAATAATTCCTTCTACAAGTGTAACTCCGCTGTCTTCTCCTTCCTTGACCCTGGTGTGCCAACTCCAGGTAAGCACAAGGCTGCAGTTGAACTACTCCAAATACCAAAATCCTTTCCAGCTGCTGGGACCCTTCCTGTAATCTTGCAAATGACCCAGGTACAAATATACATATTCACAATATTTTATAAAACTGAAATCTCACTCTGGCTGTTCTTAACATACTTTGAATTTAGTGTTGAGTAGAACAGATGCCA
>JANHZU010007768.1:14787-29395 GCA_032468055.1 Acrochordus granulatus | reverse complement strand
TGACTGGGGGCTCCAGCAATGAGTGAGTCCTGTTCCTTTCTGGAAAGAGGGGCCCCTTGGGAACATACCATAATGGGGACTGAACTGCAGTTTTTCTCATGGTCCCTGGGTCCCTTGTTCTCTCTTCCCCCAGCAAAATGACAGGCAGTTCATCAGGTCAGCCAGGAAGGAGGAAGAAGTTTCACTGGGGCTCTCCTGAGGGTTTTGGGAAGAAGAAATGGCACAAGCCGATATGTGAAAACAAGAATCACCTAATGGATTACGGGTTGTCTAATATGTATCCTAAAAGAAGGAACTGTCCAAAAAAATGTGGATCATTGGACAGAGTGAAAAGAGCTTTTATTTTCATCCAACATACAACTTTTTGATAAAACATCTCCATCATGAGCGGAAGAAAAAACGTCCTTCTGTTTATATACTTCCTCCAGTAAGTGTGAGGAATACTTAAACTGTTATCTTGCTTTATAAATGAAAATTAACTTTCCTATGAAAACCCACTTCACAGTCTTCAGCAATGAAATCTTCTGAAGATCCATTCTGCTCTTTCTACCCAAAGGTCAGTTGGGCATTTTCATAGCCAAGACCAGCTGTTTCCTTTGGCTTCATCCCAACTGAATTCTCAGTCTTTCCCCCTCCCCTTTCCAGCTAAGGTGAAGAACAGACTTCAATACTTCCAACTGTGAAAAAAGAAGAGATGTATCAAATCCATTCCTTTCTTC
This sequence comes from Acrochordus granulatus, assembly GCA_032468055.1. Lineage (NCBI taxonomy): Eukaryota > Metazoa > Chordata > Lepidosauria > Squamata > Acrochordidae > Acrochordus > Acrochordus granulatus. The sequence continues at coordinate 28,676 of JANHZU010007768.1, read as the reverse complement.
CTTCAACATTAAGTTTTGCTCATCGAAATCGATCCATTTTTAGTGGACATCTCCCCCATATGGATGTTTGCTCGTTATCTCCTGAGAAGCTCCTACACAAATCCTTATCACCTCATTAAGTGAATCAAAGAAGCCGCTGAGGAAGGATAATTAATATCTCTCCATTTCATGGTGGCTTTCAGTCGTTCATCTTTTCCTTTCATACATATAGCTCAAAGCCTCAATTTGAGAGAATAAGATTATCGGCATCTGCTTCAGGAAAATAATGAAATTATGCATGTTCCTTTCACTTGAAAATTTAATAGGGAGCAACATCTGCCTGTCTGGCAGAGATAATACCAAAATCACTCAGGAGATTTGGTGGGAGCAGGGGCATTTCAGTTTTCCTGAGGCTCAAATAAGGCTTTGGCTGACATGGAATAGTTTCTTAACCAGATTGCATGCTATTTCTCTTCTTCTTCTCCTCCTCCCCCTCCTCCTTCATCTAATCTCTTATCTTAAATTATAGAATGAGTTGAAAAAGAGGAATTTTTAGAGATCACCTACCCCAAAAAGATTGGGTGTCAGAGGGTACTAGAGACCCTCTGAATGTAAAATATTTGCTTTCTCCTTAGAGAGGAAGTTAACCTCTGGAAAGTCAATTTGGTCTAGAGGTTAAGGGATCAGGCTAGAAAATGAGAGACAGGGAATTCTAGTCCGCCTTAGTCATGAAAGCCATCTGGGTGCCTTGAGTCAATTGCCAGAAGATGGTGAATTCTCGTCCTGCCTTTGGCATGAAAGCCAGATGGATGACTTTGGGCCATCAGCCTAATTCATCTATCTCAAAGGGTTGTTGTTGTGGGGAAAACAGGAGGAGGAAAGAGTATATGTTCACTGCCTTGAGTTGTTTATAAAAGGAAAAGTGGGAGATAAATCAAAAATAAATTAAAAATAAAATTAAGTTGAGGTTGATGATTTTTCTGTCAGTAAGTATCATCACTTCTTTCGCTCTCAACCATTAAGAATGGCTTCCAATCCTCCAATATTTTGCTCACTTGATCCAGCATTTCCTTCACTGTTCTGACTCCTTGGCCCCTTCCTTCCCTGAGCCGAAGACTACTTTGGAGGATCACTTCGGTTTCCAGACTATCTCCAAGGGAAAGGCAAGAGTGAGTCTGGGAAATAAAAAATCCAGCTGCTCTGGAAACAGAATGGTACAGGAAATAACAAAGGCATGGGAGACAAGACCAGGGGCAACCAATTGATATATAGAAGTCCTCCAGATTATCAGGCTCTTCATAACTATATGCAAACTGAGGCAAAAAACCAAACAAACCCTGAATGGGTTGATTAATAATGAGACAGTGGAATTAATGTAGCTTGAATGGGCTAGCTGCAGGGCGAGGGGGCGGGGGCTGCCCCTTCATCCCTCTGGAATTGACAAAATAGATTTTTCTGGAATTTTGTAGGCAACATATGAAAGAAGGAATTCTCATCTCCTAACTATGCATATCATTTTCGCTGTACATGGAGGCTCCCGTAAGTTAGTGTTGACAGATTTATCTTCTATAGCTTTCTCATTCTCTTTAAAAGGCCATTTAGTGCTTTTACGAGTTACTACAATGTTCATAATATCCCCACAATAAGATGAATTGTATCAAATAATGTTTCTTGCAGAGGCTAATATGTCCAAACTAATAATTAAGGCTTTACTCTAAAGAATATGATACAATGATTGAACAGTAGGGTTCAAAGAGGCCATAACATTCATTTAACACAAACTTCTGCAATAGGCAGGGAAACCAGTTCAGCTTATCATGAGAAGTGGATGTCTAATCTCTTCTTAAAACTTCCCAGAGTTGAAGACCCCACAATTTTTGCTGTCAGGAAATAGCAAAGATGTGATACCAATACAGAAGATTTGTGATAACAATTATAAAGATTAAAGGCAGGAGTATCCTCGGAGTGCCATCAAAAAGGTCAAGATGGCAGCTGCAATGATGCAATCAAAGCTCCATTTGTTTTTATGTGCACTGCATAATCGCAGGCACCATCTTGACATTTTTGGTGGCACCATGAGGACTTCCATATAGAAAACCCTTATAAGCTTTTTTTAAAAAAAAATTAAACTCCTTCATACATGTCACTTCAAAAATGCCCCCACGTTCTGAAAAAATTCAGGATCTAAATTAACTATGAGTAAAACTGCATGTTATACAGCAACCAAATAAAATAGGGTCATGGACACAAAGTCCAGGTATAAAGGTGAGGCATTAACTTCCTTCACCGTCAATTTAAATATAATTTGGATTTTATTGCTGCCCTGCAGAAGGTAAGAAAATTTTTGCTGCTTTTTAAAAATATATGCAATATATTTGAAATGAGGATCTTAACTTCTAGTTGTGATTCTGGGAAATATCAGAGTCTTCATACATCTGTAGCAAAATTGTAAAATATTTGCAAACTTTCTTGAAAGGCAACTGGACTTTTATTATTAGAGGTAACCAAGAAATATTTCAACTCCCATTCAGGAGTCTTTTTCAATTCCATTGATTGGGGTTAAGACTCCAGGATGGGAGTTGAAACATTTCCCGGTTACATCTAATAATAAAAGTCCAGTTGCCTTTTTCAGAAAGTTTGCAAAAATTTTTTGCGATTTTGCTACAAGGCATGACCCGGATTAATGAGAATATGTATAGGTGCTCTTCATACATCTGTTTTTCTTTCATGGAAAGAGTGTGAAACTTCATCCACCTTCTTTATATGAAATGTTCTCCAATGTGAAGGACTTGCCCCAGGACACTCAAGAAGGAGGCAACAGACAGTGAAACACAAAGTCAGTCTGAGTTAGGAGCATTAAGGTATTATTTCCCTTTCCTTTTCAGTAATATGCATCATAATACCTAGTAAGTTACCGGGACCATAGTTCAATTTTCACATTTGGAGGAGAGGCATGGAGAAAGAAACCACAGACTCACAGCAAGACTCTAGAGAATATTACTGTAGAAAAGATTAATATTCAAAGGAACAATATAATTGTCTTTCTGGTTGAGAGGTGGTTGAAGGTCACCACATTCTACCCATGAATGTGGTAGAATGACATGGATATTTCTGAAGGTCCTAGAGACAGATCCAGGCCAAGAACATCTGGCAGAGATATTCTCCTGGAGATGAAAAGAAATCCCAACCACATCTCTGAATGTTAGGCTCTAAAATCCATGAAATATAGGTTGAGGTTCTTCTAACTAGTTTCCTTTACTGTTCCTCACCTACAGACAAAAAATGTGTCACACTAAAGCAGATTATTTGCACCATTAAATATATATGCTGAGAACTCCTAGGGAGGAGCTATTTTAACTCTCTTCCTGCCACACAAGAAACTTCTCAGTCTTTTGCTGCTCTGGAATGCACCTCTCCCTCTTGGGAATCCAAACTACATTTCATCACACTGAGTATATTAAGGCTGGCATGGATCCACCAGACTGAGCATCCCCTTCCTCTACACTATGCTCCAGAATAGATTCTATGCTATGCTACTGTGCCTGGAAGTCACATACTTGAATTCCTTTAACTTGTTTTTGCCAGGAGGGTCAAAAAAATCAAGATGATAGACATTAACTATGCATTCAAATCCCCACCTTTTTTACATGCATCATACATGTAGTGCATATAAAACAGTGCAGCCTTTAATTGAGTGTTTTTGCCTTGATCTTGGTTTTTTTGAAACTCATACAAATACTTCTGACTTTAGCTGCAGTGAAATGGCATAACAACATATGATGCTGGCTCCTCTGCAGATTCTTGGCCATCTTTATAACCTTCTCTGTCAAACATATGACATTTATCTGACCGTGTTATAAATTATATATCAAAGGCACAGCTAAAACACATCTTATTTTGTTAAGGCAAAAATAAAACCCATGAGCCTAATTCACAGTAAATATTATGCCAAGATTTTCTTCACTGTGATTTGCTGGACACTTAGTTCTCACATCACTCTAAACCAAAATCAAACAACCCTCTTTATAGTTTATTTCATTGTAAACCAGGCCCTACAGGCAGAATTTCAATGGCAAATTGAGTTTGTAGCTGAGAACTAGTGTTGTGCAGTGACTAAACTGTTGGACTCAATAGAAGAAGACCCTATCTCTTTTGTATGGGCATCATATGTTCCCTGTTTGTAAGGAGCAAGACTCATTCTGATTAATTCCCCAGATTGGGCATCATTGTGAATGACCTCCAGGAGCCATGTGCCATAGCTAATCACAACATTTAAGTGTGGTCAAAGGAACCTTTTCTTGATCTTGTTCCTTCACATCTTGCCCTTTCTCTTCTTTTCTCTGTCTCTCACATTCTCTGTTTCCTTCTCCCTTTCCTTATATAAAAAGAAATCCAACCAGTCCAGCACAGTTAGATTGTTGCATTTCCTGAACGAGGGAAAGGAATATATAACTCTGGCCTGCAGAACTATAGCATAACTCCAATGGCTGTATTATTCTTTCCTGGGATCAAATCCTTCTGAATCTGAAAACATTTCTGAGGGGCTTGCGTAAGTTTCTGCTCAATGTAGTTTAGCTCTAAAAACTGCAGTTATTGAAAAGTCCACCAAAAGCATTATTCTCATGAAACATCCCTATTTACCCAAAATATGTTAAAATCATAATTTCTCCCTGATGGAAATATCTTTTTTAAATGATGAGTAAATTGGAGATGTTGTGGGAACATTCAGAAGTAACAACTTAGAAAAAACTTGTCTGTATAGAAGGAAGAAAAATGGGTGGAAAGGTTGGCTCCTCTCTTTCCATGCATGGTTAATTCTTTTTAATCATTTTATGCCACCCACAAGGTTATCTCGTAAGTTCATAGTGAATAATTTACAAATATACTTTCTCTTCTCAAGCATAACATGAGCACTGGCAACTTTGGAAAGTGTTTTGAGAGAAAAGATGCAAGGTAAAGCGTAGATTGCATTAAAAACTCATTATCTATGTCATCATGACATCAGTCAAAGTGACTTAATAGCTACTTTTCTTTGTTCCTCATCAATTATGATGAGAATAAAAAGATCAACTTTTTGCATCTGCCATTAATCTATGGAGAAAATGAGTCATAACAGCTTGAAAGATTTCCTTACTATGCTTCAGAAATGTCCCAACCATGCATGAGAATTGTCAAATCAATATGTCAAATTCAGCTTGCTTTCATTCTTCATCTACTTGATGTTTCTTGGCCAACCAAGAAATACAAATTGTATTTGTCATTGTCCCGAATAACTCTAATCTGATAGGACAAGAAAAAATAGGTGGAAGCTTTACCCAGAGAGATTCAAATATGAAATAAGGAGGAATTTCCTTGCTAAGAGAATTATTAAGCAATGGAACAACCTGCCTCTTGGTGTCACGGCAGTTCCATCACTGAAGGCTTTTAAGTGAAAGATAGACGGCTATTTACTTGAGATGCTATAATTGTGGGTGAGAGATTGGACTAAGACCTCCAAGATCTCTTCAAACTCTTTTATTATTCTGTAACCAAGGATAGCCTCTGCTATTGATTGTTTGCTTCATCATAAAAGTAAAGGTTAAGGACATCCTTGAGTTCAGCTTTGATCCCTTTGAAGATCCTGTGTAGAACTTCTATGTTGAGACTAGAAAAATCCAGATGGCAGCAAAGAATACAACCAATTGTAAAAACAATAGCCATGCTCTCCCATCCAACTTGAGCTAATTCTATTTAGCTTTATCTTCCACCTGCTAAGACTTATCATAAAACATGTTCCAATTATGGATGAACTGAATTTTTTTCCTGAAAATATTCTCTTCCACAAAGGAAGAAAAACCTGGAAGAGATCTACATTCTATGAATCCTGGAAAGCTTGGAAAATAAAGTTGAGATCAGACAAATATTATCAAAGCAAAGTGTAATTTCTCTTAGTATCCAAGGCCAAAAATAAATATATATGTGTATGTTTGTATTTACCTCTTTTATTCTCTTTTATAAATAATTCAAGGTGGTGAACTCCTACCTCTTCCCATTTTCCCCACAATAAGAATTCCAACTGGATTTCATGCCTAAGGCAGGAGGAGAACTCACAATCTCCTGGTGATTGCCCAAAGTTACCCAGCCATCTTTCACGCCTAAGGCAGGACTAGAACTCACACTTTCCTGGTGATTGGCCCAAAGTCATCCAGCTGGCTTTTATACCTAAGGTAGGACTAGTGCTCACAGTCTTCTGGCTTCTAGTAGTTTATGACCCTGAAGAATATTATAAAACAGACTAGAACAGAATGTAACAGACTAGTAATCTAGACTTGATAGACTAGTAGTAGCCTAGTAGTCAATTACCCTGCCTGGTAAAGAGATACAAGACTTGAATCCTGAAATCAGTGGTACCAAGCTGGGATCAGAAAAGTCAGGTGGTGGCTGCAACTGTGCAAATGAAGCCCTCTTCCATATGTGATACAAGTAGCAGGGCTTTGATACCCTTGTTGTAGCTGCCATCTTGACTTTCTCAAACTCTCCCTGGGGATGCCCTGCTTGGAGCTGCTATAAACAAGCTCTTAATGGCTTGATTCTGCAGTAGCCAATCAACACTTATCAGAGTTTTTTTGCATCAGCAATGAAAGCTATTTATCTCTCTGAACTTTGTCCTTGACCCTTCACCACTAGCTCCGGGGTGACCATTTAAGTTCCGAGAAAGAGATTTATTTCAGACACTTCAGTGAAGCTCTGATAAGAGACCTTGTTTTCCCAGGAGGTTTGGCAATCATTTTAGAGTTATTGAATATTGTTTTTCTGCTAGCATGTTTGTGATGTTATCTGCCATATTTATAATCAATACATTACTATTGTTCCTTCATTGCTGATTTTATCTCTAATATGTGGCTGTTTTTATTGATTTATATTGATTGGTTAAATAGTATATTGTTTTAGGTTTAGATTTGGGAATTACCCAGGGAAGCATGGTTGTTGCACAATCTAGAAACGTAACCAATTATTTTTCCGTATTTTTTTCCTTTTAACCTTTTTTTTTTAAAAAGTATGGTGTCACCCAAGGCTTTCTCCATCACTTGATTTCTGCTCCATTTGTTGGAACTCCTCGGAAGTCATGTAAGACATCATCAGTACATGGGATCTGGGGAAAACGACCATTGCATTGCAGGTGGGCTTTTATTATTTTTATTATTTTACAAACGGAATGAAAGAAAAACATGACACCTGGCAAGCATAAGGGAGTATAGAGTTAATTTCAGCCAGCCTCTGAAGTTACTACTAGGTAGAAGCCTGGTATAAGGAGAAGCCCTGAGCAAACCTCAATTTGACTTCAATTTTTATGTTTGGGAAGGTAACAAAGCAAGTTCCAACCTTCTGAGAAAGAAAGACTTCAGGGAAGGGAAACAACCAGATGTCTTGTCACTGTTTTGTTCTCTAAATTAGGAATATAAATTATGGATGACTCAGTTTTGCATAAACTGATTCCTCCAACTCAGTTTTTATGTTTTTAAAGTCTATGATATGTTTTTGTTAAAAAATTGGTAGATGAAAAAGATAAATAACAACCCAAATTATTGAGAAGCAATAAATGATTCTCTCAAATAAGGGGATTTTGGGGTACAGTCCCTCCTGACTCACTGCTTCCTCCCATCACTGCCATCTACCTCTTCCTCCCTTTTTCTTTGATGTTATTGTGGAACTTTGGTACTGGGTGATTTAAAACAAGAAATTAATTAATTTTGATATCTTTGAGTCAGACTTGACTCCAGAATAAGTTCATCTAGTTTTCTTGGTAACATTTTCAAAAAATGATTTGCTATTGCCATTGCATTTTTCTAGGGTTGAGAGAGACTAACTGAGCCAAGGTCACCCTACTGACTTCCATGCCTAAATCAGGACTAGAACTCAGGTTTCCTTGTTCTTAATCCAGTGCCTTAACTCCTAGACCATTTAAAATGTAAGAAGAATACTCTGGGCATATATCAGATAAAATCACTCCAGTTAGTTTGTAGTTGGAATCCAGATGAGATGATGGAGGCACAGTCTGATCCCAGTATCTAGTAGGAGATTGACCCTGGGACTCCTGAAGAAGTGTACAAGACCTCAGGACCATCAATCCAATCACCTATCCCTTCCTTGTCCTTGATCCTTGTCCCTTTCTGTTTGGAAAGTTCCAGGTGGTTGGGTCCATGCAGTGGAAGTCTATCTTTCTGAGTGAGAAGATCATCCTGCCTGATATAAAGGAAGTTATGGTGATCCCCATCCTCAAGAGATCATTTCTGGACCCAATAAGCCTGGATAATTTTTGTTCAGTTTCTAACCTTCCCTTTGGGGAAAGGCTAAAACTTGGAGAAAACATATTGTTTGGACCTTATTTGATCAGGTTTCAGGTTGGAAAATAGTATTCAGAACATTAGTTGTACTTGTTGATAACCTTTTGGCAGGGGATGTTAAAGCTATCTTAGATCTCTTGGCAGATATCATCAATCGTGTTATTCTTCTGAATCAGCTACAAGGTATGAAAATGGATCTGACCTCCTTTCTCTGTGGCCAGTTCCAGTTTGTATTGATAAGAAAGGAGAGGGTGAGCCCCAAATTACTAGTTTGTCAGGTACTTTAAGCCTCAGTGTTCTCATACTTAACATCTACATAAGACTGTTGAGGGAGGTGATCCACTGGTTTGGGGACAGTTATCATCAACGGGACTTCTCTATTGCTGCACTTTTGGAACAGCATCCCACAGAGATCCACATGCCCCCTACCCACTTATCTTGCTTATCTAAAAAGCCAGTTTGGTCTAATAGTTAAGGCAACAAAGTAGACCAGGACACTATGAGCTCTAGTTCCACCTTAGCTATGAAAGCCAACTGGGTGACCTTGGGTCAGTTGCTCTCTCTCAACTCTAGGAAGGAAGCATTGACAAACCACCTCTGAAAAATCTTGCCAAGAAAATTGCAGAGATTTGTCCAACAGTTTCTGAGAACCAGAAACAATTTATTTATTATTATTTTTCCCCAGTCTGACACCACTCACCCTAAGTTGGTGAATTCTCCTCTTATTGCCTACATCTACAAAGGGATGATAAATGGAGAGATGATTTTCACTGAAACCCTGAGTTTTAAAAAAAGAAAGTACAGCTTCCACTTGAAGCTGTTTCTATTGTTGGTGTTCTATATACTGAGTGTGCTGAGTCTCGTTCCTATTAGAAAATATGTGTGCAGAACTCATTATGTTGAAATGTTAAACTGTCAAACAGGTAGCGATGCCTTAATGATTCAGGATAAAGGTGCTGCGTATATTTTGTAAATGTTCTTTTGACTAATCATTTAGCATGTTGCTGTTTATTTTTATATTATTATGATGAGTAATCTGCAATTAGATTTGCAGTCTAAGACTGGCGGAAACTTAATAATTCAAGTCCTCATCAAGGGCCTAACGTTTATTTAGGTAGCACCTAAGGATACGGCATTTCCAAGCAAGGTGTCCTTTTTTGTTAAATTAAGGCATCCAGGCCCAATAAATCCACAATTTCCAAATATGGAGGGAAATTCTTTAGTTACAGGTAGTCCTCTACTTTCAATCATTTGTTTAGTGACCAACTGAAGTTACTGAAAAAGGGAATATGCAATTGATCCTTGCACTTATGACCATCGGGGCACCTCTATGAGCAAAATTTGGGCACCTGGCAACCAGAATGTATTTATAATAATTACAGCATTGTGATCTTCCCAGCTGGCTTTCAACAAGCAAAGTCAATTGGGAAGCCAGATTTAGTTAATGACCATGGGAAAAAAGTCATAAAATTGGCTGTGACTTACTTGTCTTACTCAGCAATGGAAATTCTGGCCCAAGTTGTGGTCGTAACTCAACGACTATCTGTATTTCTCCAAGGGCTCTAATTATGATTAGTATAGCAGCAGATTTCTTTTTCTATAAGTGTTCAATTTCAATCTATAAATCCCAATATTACATATTTTTTCCAATTGTTTTCCTCAATCACCCAATATAGCAACATCAATGAACCAGACTTTTTTCTTTTCAGTGACTGTTATATCAGATGTGTTATGAACAAGATGTCTATTTATTTGGATTTTAAAGTCCCATACCCTCTTAATCCTCTCATTTTTCCAAAACTTTCTCAACTTGTTGTTCCCAATGGTCCTTGCTACATCTAAATCCAAACCTCTGGCATAGTTTCAAATGAATAATTTTGGCAACTCAGTCATAATGTTACTTACAGTCAGTTTGTGAAATTTTACTGACGATTTTACTGATCAAATAGTCAATTGTTTCATCCTTTTCTCCACAAAAGCAATATTTGCTGTTGTTACATCCTAAATTTGGCAAACTTATTATTATTAATAGTAATAATAATACTGTCACCTACACAAACAGGTTATAAAGTTTTGAAACTTTGGTGGAGCAATTAAATAATACAATTGCAAAAATTATCTCCATTGTTAATTCTGATGTACCTGATTAGATATTTTTTAAATCTAAAAATATAGATTTAAAAAAAATGGAATGGTTTTCTTCACTCTGTTTTAAGGGTGATTCCTAATTTTTGAGTGTCCTTTCCTAGGAAAAAAATCAAAAATAAAAAGAATGGGAGTATATCCAAAGTAACTCTGAATGCTTCCACCATTTCCTCTATTTTTATTATTATTATTACTTTGGCTGTATTGAAAGAGAGTAGTAGCCTAGACCAAGTCATCACTTTTAATAAGGAGTTCGGTCAGGAGCATCCATGGAGCGGAGGTGAAACCAAAATCTCAATTGTAGTTATGATACCATAACTAACTATAACTACTATATCATTATTATAGTTAATTACTATTGTGTAGTTAGTATTTTTGATGCTCCATATCTTTTGTACACATGAAGAAAAGGAATCAAGCAACAATTAAGTGTGTATGCAATTCAAACGGGATTCCTTTTGACCTAAATAGACAATGCCTGGTTCCAATAACATGTTTAACTCTGATTGATTATGTGTCATCAAGTCATTGTCTAATGACCACATAGACAGACCTTCTCCAGAATTAACTGTCCCTGTCAGAGACCTTCAGGTCTTCTAATGTGCATTCATCATTTCTGTAACTGAGTCCATCTATCTTGCTGCTGGTCAACCTCTTCTCTTTCCTTTCACCTTTCCCAGCATTATGGATATATCAAGAAATCTGGATCTTCACATAATGTGTTCCAGATATGAGGATATGAGCTTGATCATTTGTGTTTAAAGTGAAAAACCTAGATTTATTTCTTCTATGATCCATCTGTTTGTTTTCTTGGCTATCCATGGCATTCTCAGGAGTCTTCTCCTATATCAGAGTTCAAAAGCATCAATATACTTTCATTCCTGCTTCTTCAAAGTCCAACTTTTGCTTCCCTAGAAAATCAAAGGAAAAATAAACTTAACGCTATACTCAGTTTAATACAACACAAATGATGCAGTTAAATAACAAACTCAAGATTGCAACTGCTCACTATTTTAATTGAATTATTTGATTTCTATTTATTTATTTTATCCTTTCATTTATATGCTACCTCTCCCAACAATTCTAGGCAGCTCACAATAAAACATTATATACAAAATATATAAAATGTATAGCAGTGAATCTTTCGGATATATTACAAAGCAGTGTTTCTTACCAACTTCACGATGTGTGGACTTCAACTCCCAGAATTCCCCAGTCAGCATGCTGGCTGAGGAATTTTGGGAATTGAAGTCCACATATTTTAAAGTTGCCAAGGTTCAAAAACACTGTTTCTAAGGTATTCAAACCACTTAAAACACATTCTGTGACATCTAAACAGTGAAATAATATCCCTCCAGCACAGCTGCTTCCATCTATATTACACCATCTTCCCAAAGCCCTTTTACAACATTAAAGACGTAATATTTTTCCAAAATAATACGCAGGACAAGGCCTTTTTTACTTTTAGGCTTGGGCTTACCAGAGGAAGGGGAACACTACCAAGAAGCTCTTCCCATTTGACTTTTTGCAGCAATATTTTCAGCCTGCCCACTCAACCATGCAGGTAGAGACAGCATGCAGATGGTGGAGAAAACCTACCTGCATTTTTTTATGTGGACTATAAACTCATTCTAGGAATTGACTATTATTTTCAGAGGCTAGTGGTTGGCTTTGTTCATGCTATCTTGTCTTCAAATATGGTCCCACGTTAAAAGAGTCTTGTTTGCTTCCTTCCTTCCTGGCTTGATTTTAAAGAACAGTGGGATAGGTTCTACAGGCGTCAAAGGAGGAATCTTTGGGTGGGTTGGTACCACAGTGGGGAGCAAGAATGGAAGCATTTCCAGCCAGTCAGAAAGACAAGCTGGCTCCTGCTTGAATCATCTATTCTTTGGAATATATTCCTGATCATTTCACCTATCTTCTGGTCATTTGACCACATTGCTCCCAAAGAAAGAGAAAATCATCACAGACTTCTGAAGAAAAATCACATGGTCATAAGTATTTGTGGACAGTGTCATTTTAATGCTTTGCATGATGAAAGACTTTGGGGAACCCAATGAAAAGATATTTATAGAAGCTATGCTTTACAATTGTTTTGTGCCTCTGTTTTCTATAGGCAGGGAAAGATTCTTGTGTCCAAATACAAGTGTGATAGACTCTGAATGCTGAAACAAAGCAAAGCCTTGGCAGACTTGGAAGAAGAGAACTCCTGCTATTTGCTGGATTCCAATTACCTTTTCTTCCCTACATCTTGTAGTATTTTAGGCAGTTCTCCCAGTTTTTTGCAGGAGCCCAAAACAGCAGTTGATTACAAATCCGAGGGTCCTTCGTGATGCTACAATTGCCCTGGAAAGATCTCAAAACTCCAGGAAGTGTTTGGAATATCAACATAAGCAAAAAGTCCCTTCACAGCGCAGCCAGATCTCAGTGTGGGGGCCATTCTGTTTAAAAAATTAATAGAACATCTCAACAACTATAAATAAAACATCTTTATCTGAATGAAGTTTAAAAAAAAAATGAAGATCCTTTCAAGTCAAGGTTGACTCCTGAAAATGTCACAGATTGCTGTTGTCTTCTGTTAAAAACAATTCTCTAGTGGTTTCTCAAGTAAGCAGTAGCCACTAGCTTTTGAGATTAACCAAGGTCAACTTGGGGAATTGTCCCTTAACTAAACAGCCCATCATCCTTAAGAACACATCTTGGTATAAGGTAATAAATCCCTTATCTTTGCAAATATTTGTTTCCTGCTATCCATAATCCACCATTTCATATTATTTACACTCAGAAATAGTTCCATACTATTTTTACAAGTTTTCATAATCTAGTCCATTCATTTAAAAAAAAATATTGATTAAGAAAATTCTATTGTCATTCACAGTTTATATGTATGTGTGTGCATGCATGTGTGTTTTTCCATGCAGTTTTCTTTTAATACATTGAGTTTTGTATGCACTTTTCTTAAGAATTTTCACTCTAATTTGTCCTAATTGAAACCCTATAGGTTTTTTTCTTTGTTTTCTTTTATATTTTTAACTATAACATTTTCCTCTATGTTTTTTCCATTCTTTACAATGTCTAAATTGGTAGCTAGTAGAGGCTAATTTTACTCAAAGATTTTTTTAAAAAAAATTTGCAACAATCCACCAGAGACAGTCCTACTAGAATTTTTACAAGATGATACATTTGTCTTTATCTCAAAAAACTTTAAGATACTAGCTATTGATTTTAACATTTCGGTGTCATGCCAGATAAACTGCTGCTTTACACAAACATAAAATTTAAGTGTACTTTAAGTGATGCTCTATGTACTGTATATGTGTGTGGTATGGCTTATATTCATTTTTCTATTTGCTATAGATCAAGATAAAAGATGATGCTGTGAAAGTGCTGCACTCCATATGCCAGCAAATTTGGAAAACTCAACAGTGGCCAGAGGATTGG
>JANHZU010007767.1:254521-267377 GCA_032468055.1 Acrochordus granulatus | reverse complement strand
GGGATTATCTGGACCCATTACAGTCAGATTTCAGGCCAGAACATAAATTTCATAGATGACAGTAGCTGCAGTGCCACCACCTTTTCTGGGTCTGTTTGGAAAGGAGAAGGGCCTGTGTAACCAGCACAATACGCAAGGGCACAACCCAAGACATTTGGGGAAGCAGAAGGGGGGAAAATGCTTACCCAGCAAAGCATCACGAAGCAAGTCTCCTTTGCTCCTACACTAGGAAAGAGTTTTGTCTCCTGTCTAGGTTTCTGAGAGACTAACGGGAAATACTGGAGCAAATAAAGTCCGCGTTTGTTTTATGCGATGTCAAACTTTGTTCTTATTCAAATGACTTTTAGATAATGTATTAAAAATGGCTATTTTAAAATATTAACTGAATTGTTACATGGGTAGTAGCAATCATTTGCTGTCCCATTACTCTTGTGAGCGGCAAGAAATCTTACCATTTTTAACTCTTCTTTTGCTCCTCTTCCTGTTCTGTTCTCCTTTCATTTCAGAGTCCTTAGAACAAAACTGGAGAATCTTCCTAGCAACTCTCTGCACCACTGGAATCAACGCAAAGAAGGTTTGTGGTTTTATTGAGTACAGTATTTCCAGACTGTGATATAACCCATTGAGGTCTGCCAACATTCCAGCGTCTGTTGAAGCCTGATGCCTTGGGAGCCAGTTCAATGCGGTGAGCCAAAGGAAGTTTATCTAATGAAGAATCACGGTAAAGGTTTCCCTGCCAGGCTTGACCAACTCTCGTGGCCAGTACTCAGCCCTGTTTCCAAGCTGAAGATGCTTCCGTGGCCATGTGGATGCTGTTACCTTTCCCGCTGAAGTATGTGGTACCTTTTATCTTCTTGCACTTTTGAATGCTAGGTTGGCAGAAGCTGGGGCAAATAACGAGAGCTCACCCAGTTGCACGGCAGCGCTGAGTCTCGAGACCTTCCAGCTATCAAGCTGAGCGTCTCAACCACTCGGTCCACTGCACCTCTGAAGAATAATCGTAATTAAATTCTTTCTTGTTATGAGTGGTCTTTCATGGCAGTTCTGGCTATAGGAAAATGCTGGCTTAAGATGAGTTTAAAAGGCTGCAGTTGGCAGACATCTAGAAGACAAATTCAAACTCGTAGACTAGGAAAGAGTTAAATAAACATTTCTGCCCTCCGGGTCCTCATTGTTCACCTCTGAAGATAGATCTTCTGATCAAGAAGTCTTTGGTGGTCCCGGTCTCCAGCTATTGGTTTCCAACCACCGATATTAAGTACCAATTCAATAGGTAATAAATCCATCCTTAAAGAGATAAAGGTTTGCCCTGCCAATTGTGACCGACTTTAGGGATGGGTGTTAATCCTAGCTGAAGAGCAAGCATTTGTCCAAAGATGCTTCTGTGGTCATGTGGCTGGCATGACTATACACCTAGGTGCATGGACACTGTTACCCTCCCACTAAAAGTGGTACCTTGCATTTTTATATGCTTTGACCTGCTAGGTTGGCAGGAGCTAGACAGACAACAGGAGCTCATCCCATTACACGGTGGCACTTGGATCTTGACCTGCCAAGCTGCCAACCTTCCAGATGACCAGCCCCACATTTAACTGCTCATGCCACCATGTGCCCCGAATCCATCTTTATTTATGCCTTGACATCGCCTATATATCTGAGACCAAGCTATGCTTACTCTTGAAGATGTGTCCACCTAAGCTTTGTATTGGGCATGGAGGGGAAGCATATGTCATCTTGGAAAAGCTCTTGAGTCTTTCAGAGAGACTAAAGCAGGCTGAAAAGGGGCTCTAGGGGACAATTGAGTTTGTTGTGCTGAACTAGCCTTTTTGCTGTATGTTGGATATTGTTGTTCGGCTAGCAGTTGAATTCCCCCCAGTCATGCTTTTGCATAGTCAACTTGTTTCAGATCCCAGGGATTAAGCAACACTATCTGCCCCAGGAAGCCTTTCTCAAAGCACCTGCCCCTTGGACCAACATCCCCTAACCCCATCCCCAAGATTTCCACAGCCTCCACCTTTAAGCAATTTCTAAAAATTGTTTTTCCCTCTGACCTGGCATAAGAGTTGGGCAAGGTACGAGGAAGAAGGGCTGAGCTGTGGGTGACGTGGTTGGACATTATACTCTCCCTTGGATATGTCTTTAAAATGTGTTTTTTAAATTTAAGATCTAAGTTGCAAGTTTGAGTACTACCTTTTCCTTGCAGCTCAAGTTTAGCTTGATTTTCTTTTATTTTGGTGCATATGCATACATTTTCGAATCAAAGACTTTAAATTGCCCTAAGCTAGACTTCCTTCCATATCAAAGAATGCATGGTGTGATGTGCCTCTGTGGATCTGTTTTTCCTCCAAGTGATTTGTGATCTTTTTGTTTCCCTACAAAATTTCTACGGGAAACTTGAAGTCTTCTTGCATGCCTTGATCTTGTCACACAACACTTTGTTTTTCAGGTTCCAAGACACGAGTCTCATATGTACTGAGCTGATTTCCATAAGAAAGAATAATGTTCTGGAGCTACCTTTGGGTTAGTGATCATGATATAAGAGGGTCACTTGAAGGAGGGTTGGGAGGCATTAGCCGTTTTCTGCTTTTAGAGATGATCTAAGCTTACAGAAATCAAACTATCATTATCTCCTTGAGATGAGGTCCAAGAAATGAAGTCTGTGCCAACATCACCACCGCTGCCAGTGGAGATGTAGGTTCTGTAACACTTGGAAAGGCCAGGCAGAGGGGGAGAGAGAAAGAAGGGGACACCCTCTGATGGAGCCTTAACCCATGTTACTTGGGTTTTTAAAGGAAATTATCACTGAACCGAGAGTTGTAGATGGAATGAGAGGACTCAAATAAAAAGCCAGTTTGGTTTAGTGCATAAGGCACCAAGCTAGAAACCAGGAGGTCAGGAGTGCTAGTCCTGCCTTAGGCATGAAAGCCGGCTAGGTGATTTGGGCCAATCACTCTCTCTCTGCCCCACTGACCTCACAGGTTTCTTCATTGTGGGAAAAATAAGAGGAGGTCTTTAGGTATGTTTGCTCTCTCGAGTTTTTTACAAAAGTAATAAAGGCAGAGTAAAAGAAATCTTTAAAAAAAAGGATTTCAAGGCAATTGAATGGACTCCATAGTTAAAATTAAACTCTGGAAAGAACGACATTATTTTAAACTGAACAGAAAGACTTCTCTGCAGTCTCGGACCTAATTAAAAGATCTGCAGGCTCAGACTAGATTAAGGAAACAGCAAGCAATTCAGGGGTAGCTCAGTAATTTACAAACTCAGATTAATTAAAACGTCTGATCTACTTTATCTACAAAGTGAGATGTAATTAAGGAGACAGCGAGCTCCAATTTGAGCGCTGTGCAAACTCCGTCCTAAATGAGCAGCCTAAAGGAACAAAAGGATTTACTGTTTTTAGCAGAAGCTCAGCTAAATCTGTAACCAGTAGGTGCAAATATATCTAGTCCGCAAAAACTAACCAGAGCCTCCAACGTGAAGAATCTCAGGGCATCCATTTCCACAGATGTATTAGACCCATGAAGACATTAATTCATTCTAGAATAATTAGACCTAATTAAGGCAAGTTAATGCTGAGTAACCAACTGGAGAGGAAAATGGTGGGCTTTGGGGCTGAAAAACCTGAAGCAATTCTGATGCAGCTGAAATCAAAGGAACACCCTCATACGTGTGATGAAATCTATCAAAATCAAGTAAAAACATGGTAATTAAAAAAGGTGCGCTACCCATCTTCCTAAGTAACAAATATAAATTAACATAGCGATAGTTCAGTTTCCTACTTAGTCAATTGGAAGAAGATCACGATTCTGCTGTCTGATCACTCAGAAACAGTGCATTGTTTCTGAACCAAGGTAATTCAATTGGGCTAACTTACACAAATGTGTCCAAAATCTGGAACCCATGACTCCCATGGCATTGAAATTTGGCGAATTTTATAAAGCATATGATGACATAATATAAAAATGTCATAAAACATTTCCCGTGGTCGACCCTTGATGTCTGGCTGTGCGATACAGTTCAACATGGGCTATTTTCAAGGCACCTACATCCTCTGAACTTTTCCAGTGAAGGGCAGTGCGCTAGAAGCTCTGCAAAGGCATTGAGAAATCTGGCAAAGAAATACCTCTGAAACGACCTAACAGGTCATGTGTTGTCCAATGTACTATTAAAGCTATTGTGTCTATCGGTTTGTAACCTTCACCTAGGTGAAACGTGGGTCTAGGGCAACAATTTTTGAACCAGTGTTCCTGAAATGGGTTAACTTACAAAATATGCAGGAATTGAAATTTGGGGAAGTTGTGGTCACTTCAGTGCTGCCATGCTGCTGCTGTTTCAGTGCTGCCACACTGCCATAGTCGGCTGTAGTAATGTGATTCTCATTTCCAATGCTCCTTGATAGCTTCCTACATGTAAATGTGTAAGCCGGCAGGAAATGCTTTTGATCATGATTGCCAATGCTTCCTCCCAGCTTCCCACAAGCAAAGTCTTTGTGGGAAGCTGGGAGGAAGCACTGGCAATGGAGAAGCTGGCCGGGAAAGTCACAAGTTGCTTGGGTAAGTCTTCCAATCTCCTCAACCTCCCCAACCACTCTGCATTCATTCCCGCTGGCCATTTCTGCATGCCACATTCCCCAACCTCCACAGCATCTCTCACACAGCCATGCATGCCCTTCCCAAGCCATGCAACACCCTTACACCCTTCCTGATGCAACACCTCCCACACCCCCATGCACCCTCCCAACCCACCCTGTATCCTTGTATGCCCTCCCTGAACCTCATGGCACTCCTGTGCACCCTTCTTGATTGGTACCACACCCTTATCCCCCCTCCCTAATCCAGATACTTGTGTTCCCCCATGCCCATCTTGACCCATGCCACACTCCCACTTCCCTCCATGACACACACTGCACCCCTACACACCCTCTTTGACTTGTGCAGCACCTTGCGCACTCCCACATGCCCCCCTGACACATGCAGCATCTCTTGTACTCACCATGCACCACCACCTTTCCCAATCAGTACACTTCCCAGCCCATGCTGAACCCCTACATGCTCTCCATGATTTGCGCAGCACCTCTCAGACACCACTGCCACCCTTTTTGATCCAAGCTACACCTTTGTCCACTCTCTCCTCCCTACATCTTTTGAATTCCCCAACCCACACTGCACTCTGTGCACCTTCTCTGACTTGTGTGGCACCTCTTGCTCACCCATACACAAATTCCCCAACCCACATGGCACGTCTTGTGCAATCTCCAAGCACTCCCCCGTCCCAACACCTCAGGGACCTCTTGTGCCCCCCTTTGCACCCTTCACACTCCTACATGTCTCCCTGACTCCCACAGGACCTTTTGTACTCCCCCGTGCACCATTTCCAAACTGTGTGGCACCTTTTACACATCCCCAGCACCCTTCTTGACACATGCATTACCCCTGCCCACCCTCAACAACCTACACCTCTACACACCTTCCATGACTTGCACAGAATCTTGCGCAAACCTCCTGCTCTCCCTGGCCCATGTGGCATCTTTTGTTCACCTCATATACTGACCCACGCCTACCCTCCCCAATCTGTACCACACCTCTTGCATTCCCCATGCACCCTTCCCAATTCATGTCACCCACCTATGTGCTCTTCCTGACTTGCAAGGTACCTCTTGCACACTCCTTAGCATCCTCCCTGGCCCATGTGGCACTTCTTGTACACCCCAACCACACTTACATGCCTTTCCCAACCTGCGTGGCACCTTGCACTCTTCTGGATCGTGCCGCACCCCCTCCTCATCGTGGATGGCACACCAGGGTATGCAGAGTTGCACAAATGCTTGATGGATTTAGCATGGGAATATTTACTGTCTACGGAAAAATGACCTAGAAAATCCCCAAGTCAGGCATTGCCAAGTGGCTGTTCTTAACTTTCTGTTCCCACAAAACTGCTACCTCTTCAGTGAAGGAAGCTTTTGAACACTTCAGGGCTTCTCCAAATATATGCAGAAATATTCATCAGACTGGGACAATCTCTTGCATAATATCTAAGGAAACAGGGCAGACTTCACCACTTCAGGTAGGGTTAATGTTTATTATTTAATATGTCGCACAAAGAAACATGCTTTAAACATTTCCATTTGTTAACCGTAAAGTAATAATCCTCTGTAAAACAAAAACAAGAATAACTTTTTGTTTAGAACTATACCAGCAGAAATATAAATATATAATAGTTAAAAATGATACTAAGATAGTTATATGCTGCCAATCTTGTTAAAACAGTTGCAAAATAAATTGTCCAATCCTGTAATTGTACTGCCAGTCCTAGAATAAAAAATATTCACGTATCCCTTAAAACAGGGTAGACTACACGTCTTTTTCTAATATATTACTAAATAAAATAAATAGGAATTTAAATCTATTGCAGTGTCTTTGCGCCCTACAAGGATGGCTGGCAACCCTCAGGCTCTTGGTTGCCTTCTGCTCAAGGGGTGTTTTGTGACTGGCCATGCCATTTATGTGTCTTTTGGGAATTGAAAAACGGCAACGAATCCAGGCTGGTCTCCAAACCCCCCAGGCGACCTCAGCTATGAAGGTTGCCCCCACCTGCCTCAGTCCTAGAAATGGATGGCGTTCGGGAAGCTTGAGCACAAAAGCCGCAAAACACACAAAAGCATCGTAGTGCAACTGAAGCAATAATGCTAACTCCCTACTCCGATGAGAAGCACAATTACTACTTTATTTAGTGCGATAATAAATAAAAAGGGAACGTCCTCCTCAAACAGTTTTTAAAAGACCCAATTTTATATTTTCAATTTTCAATATAAGATTTGTATGTTTTTACAAAGAGAATATACATATCTACAATCACATTAATAAAGCACTTTAGTTGATGGCTTCGGCTGATCCGGGGATGAAGAAAAATAGTTTTTCTGGAGACTAATGAACAACAGAGCAAAATTATGCCCAGTGTGAATTTCCTGCTATGATTGTGAATAAACTGAAAAGCACAGCAGAAAAAAAATTACTTAGAATGGCATGATGCAAATCACAATCAAAGTGACTATAAAAAAGCGGCAGTAAAGTCCAATCATGAGAAACTCTGAATCAATACAGCGGGGTTTACTTCCAAACTAGTGTGCACGGTATAAGTTGGACTTTATTTCCAGGTTAAATAAAAAAAGATGCAGCCAGAAATTACATTTATTATCAGTTCTAGAAAGGCACGTTCAGGACAAATTTTGCAGGACAAATCCAAAACGGAATAGATGCTCTGTCTCCCTTTCTTCTAGCCATTCTGTTGGGAATTAGCAACCACTGGACAGACTTGGCCCTCTGGGCATTGCCAAACTACAATCAATCCTTGGGAGAGAGGAGGAGCTCTGGATGGCTGACAATTCGGCCTTTCATAAAACTGGTCCTGAGAGCAAACAAAAACTGCAAGATGTTCAAGCAATCCACACCCTCCGCTCCCGGCAAGACGTGCGCGCGCAGCCTCCTTTTCTTCTTCCTCCATCCAACTGAAACACTGCTTTGCTTCCTTCCATTCGTTTCCCCCGTTGCTGAACAAAAACACTGCAGAGAACGAAGGCTTGATCATCCCGTCTCCTCTCCTCCGTAGATGTTCAAAGGAAGCAGGAATTTTGCAGCATAACTCCAGCGTTTCACCCCGCTCCGTGCGCACTCCTACTGTCTTGGCTATGCCATTCAAACGCTTCTCTTTCTCAAGGATTATTTTTTTTAAAAACTCGTACTTGGGTCGTCTTCTGGACAAAACTAAGAGGCTGCCCACCGCTTCTAAAAGGACAGTAGCTTCACGTAGTTGCCTGGGAAGGTCCCGAACTGTTGGGTTCTTCTTGATGTGCCTGTTGTGAAATAAAAGGCAGACAAATCCAGGTGAGACAAACCACAGTGGTATCCATAGGTGACGCCTCAGCTTGCTCGTCGTCACTGATCTTGATTGGCTGAATTGACATTGGGTCGTGTAATAATTCAGTGAGTTTGCTTTGAAGCCAAATAAAATGATCAAACGTTCATCCGTTTCTTAAGCAGGAACTTCTAGGGAAATTAAAAATTACATAACAGCTCTTTGCTTCCTAAAAATGAAATCTACACCTATACACCTATCTCAAGGGGAAGTGAAAAATATGTATCAAAGGTGACAGGGGTGGCTGGGGGGATATTAAAAAACAAGATTTAATATTTGTGTAACATATTTAGAAACCACCCATTTCACTCACAGAGCAACTCTGGGCAGTCATAAAAAGGAGCAAAGCTTAGATCACGTGGTTGTGGTTCCATCTTGACTTTTCCTAACCTTCCCTCTGTGGTCACTCCTACAGGGCACAGAGGTATTAAGGTTGAAGAAAATCACCCTGGTGGTGCTTTAAATTATTTCACTAAAGACTTCAATGAAATCCATTCTGAGGTAGGGTCATACTTCTGACTTCAAACCTCTCTCTAAGGATTTTCATCCTCTGTGGCAACGACAATGTGAGCCCCCTGAGACAGCGATACGGCTTTTAATGTCCCATTAAAGTGTTCTGAATATTGATGGGGCTGCGTAGCTAGATTCAGTCCTAGTAAATCTGCTTACCAACAAACCAGCCATCATCGCACTTTTCCATGACGTCTATGATATCTCCATCTCTTAACTCCAGTTCATCGTCATTCTGCGGGATGTAGCTATAAAGTGCTTGGTAAGTGAGCCTGAAATTTCATGACAGGGGAGAAAAAGATGAGCCTTTCCAGCCAAGCTTCTTCGAATCCAGAACAAAAGATAAAGGTTTCCCATTTCAGTCATGCCCAATCCTAGGGGGTGGTTCTCATTTCTGTTTCATTGCCCAAAGATGCTTCCGTGGTCACGCGGATGCCAAGGCGCACGGAACGCTGTTACCTTTCCCACCAAAGATGGTACCTATTTATCTACTTGCATTTTTAAACTGGCAGGTTGGCAGGAGCTGGGGCAAATAATAGTTACGTGGTGCCTGGGTCTCGAACTCAGGGTGCTAACCTTCTGGCAGACGAGCCCAGTATCTCAACTGCTTGGCCACCGTGCCCCCAAAAGGTATGATAATAAGCAGCAAAACATACTAAATCATAACAGCAGTTCTCGTTGGCCTCTAATTTTCACGTGTAAGCATGTGTATCGTCATAAAACCTATCCTTTGGTCTGCCAGTGTGATTTCACAGCGAGATTGTGTTTCTTCCTCGTCTAAGATCCTCCAGCAAGAAGTGAGTTAGAGGGATGAAGTTCCTTCAAACTCACTGCCAGCAGCTTTGAGTGGCTACATCAATAACTGCAGGATGTTTTCCTGGGATAAAATTTCCTCTAAAAGTTTCCTAGAGCAGGATGATCAATGAAAAACAAAACATGCTCAAACTGCAATCTAACATAACCTCAAACTCCTTTTTTGGACTTTATCATTTAAAAAAGGGAAAGAAAAACAATCCATCAAAATATGCAAAAGAAGCTCCGGGACTAGATGGCAATCGAGGCAACTTACATGTCTTGTGTGGCATGAATCCGGTCAAGGCCACTTTCTAATGGCAGGACTTGTGGTTGCTGAGAAATGATGAAAGATGATTTATTGTCATTAAATGGCCCCTTGTGACAAAAGACAGGCTGAGAAATTGTGCTGCAGTAATGAACAGATTTTTCAGCAATGTTTAAGATCTCATTGCAGACAACTTCCTGGATAACAGTGATAGGGCAGAAGTGCCATCCCAGGGTGGGAACACAATGAAGCAAACAGGCAATGTGGGGAAGTCAGGAAGACATGGACAGTCCAGAGGAAGCATTTAGCACGCCCAACAAGACAACAGAGTGGTAGATCCAGGGAGAGAATCCAAGCAGGCGTGTGGAGAAGAGATCCGGGTTGCAAGCGTAGAAAACAGAGGCAAGAGATAGAAGAATTGTGTGTTTAGTTTTAACTTCAAAAGAGACTGCAATTAGTCAAGAAGCATCTCACTTTTGAAAATTTAAATCCGGGGATGACATTTCGCCTCTTGCATGCACGTTAAGTCTTCCAACAGCGCAACGTATCTCAGACTGCGCTTTTGCTTTATTCACAGCAAAACCCGAAAGGCTCTGCTGCATTCACTGAGCCACCGAGTCATAGAAACTCAAAGCCCAGGTTTGTCTTATGAGGACAACTGGTGGGATTCGTCCCATCTTACGTGCACTGCCATTTCTTTCGGCACTTGTGTTGTAAAAACCACGCAAAGGGTTGGACAGATAGATACCCTTGTGCAGCGCTAACGCGTACACTCAACACCTTGCTCAGCACCGCCCGGTAGCGCTGGCCATTGTGAAGGACCGAGAAAGGAAGTGTGTGCACATGAGGCTGCAGACAGGACTCCGGGGTGATCTTACCACATAGTTCTTTTCCGATTCTGTGAGTTTGGGTCCTGGCCCCAGTGAAGGCTGTGGGATTGTCAAAGTACATGAGAAGGGAAAGATTTAGCATAGGTACCATTCACAGATTCAAATCTCACAAACAACGCAACGTAGGATTCCAACTTGAGACAGTGAATTGCAATGACAGCGCCGGATGCCACATCTGGAGCGGGGACGGGGAAGAAGATGCCACGAGAGACACCTTCACACAGCTCCTTAGCGAGAGAAAGATGCGGCTTATTTTGGGCTGTGGACCACTTTATTGACTGATGGACTGAGCATGCATGCCTCCATTAATTTTCTCAGGCTCCCAAATTTAGAACAACCTACAACCAAAATCAGGTGGTGCCTTAAGTATGAACCACAGGTGTGGTAACAAGTAAAGTGCTATTTCGACATAGACAAGTTTATGAAATATATGTTAATGTCTATAAATTAATGATAAATTTAAACATCCCTCTTGCTTGCGGCCGGAGTGGGGTTGGGGCGCCAGGTCCCTGACATGCGCTTAGCCAGGACGGCCTTGGGAGAAGCTCTGCCCGTCGGGCAGGGGGTGGGGGGATATTCTCAAAGCGTGCACACACAAAATAAAGCCGAAATTGTAAATTCCCCCTCTCATAGTACGAGGCAGGAAACATTGACACCCGGAAAGGCGTTGCTGAGGAAAGGCAGTTTTGCCGCAGCAGCGGCGGCAGTGCATCCTCTGAGCCAGAACCTGCCTGGAAGCAGATCCGTTAAGTGCTGGTTCGTTTGCTCTATTTCTGCTTTAAATCGTGTGTTAATCATGGTTACTTGTTTCAGATGTTAGGGACAATCGTTTCTGCCTCAAATTCCATTGAAAATGATTTTTTGGTGAATATTTTTGGGGCGTGGAACGGATCGTCTGACTTTGCATTGTTCCCCATGGGGGAACCTCGTTTCGCCTTAAGAGCATTTCGCGCGAAGAGCGTTCTTCCGGAGCGGATTAGTCTCGTGAGACTCTGTGAGGCTCCACTGTATGTCACAGATAGCCAAGCAAAACTCTCCCTTCTCGGGCAGGCTTTGACCGACAGAACGACAAAAAACAAAGCCGTGCCTTGAATTCACTGCATTCTGCAATCGACAGCACTGCACAGGCGTTGCCATTTCCTTAAAATTCGCTGATTTTCAAAAGAGGGTCCTTCGGAACTGCACACACACAGAGACTCCTAAACTCATTTTGTTTTAATTCTAAACTTATTCCGTCCCTTGCTTCCCTTCCCCTTCTTAGAAATGTTATTTGAGGCAATCTTTTTAGAGCAGAGTGAAATCTGGCAGTGCGTCACCTTTCCAGATGTGGCTCCACCTCGTCCGAAACTCACCCTGGAAGGCATTTGGACCAGTCTCGGAACTGGCTAATGAGCATTCCTGGGATTGGGAGTTTGTTTAATTATTTAGAAACCAAACAGGAACGACTAAATACAGTTCCCAGAAGGACACTCTCCTGAATTTTCTCCCTCTCGGTTTTATGAAAACAAAACAATGGATTTAAAAAAATAAACCTGTTCCAGTGTTTAAATTCTTCCAAGGCAGACAAAAGCTTAGTGAACAGATGTTTCGGTGCTTCGATCTACCTGAGCACGTGGTAAGGAGTTTGCGAACTTTCTTAAACGTCAGAGTTTGTTTTATTGAGAAAGTGTTGACCTATTTATCTAACTTGGTAAGCCACCATTCTGGCCAGCCTTTCTGAAACGAGCGCTCCTTCAAGGCTGCCTCTCACCCAAGGCGAACACAAACCGTTAGTGGAAGAGCTGCAAAGGAGCCAACGTCCCGGCAACCCACCCAGAGGCACTGATGTGTCGGGGGACCAGTTGTACTGTTTCACAGTCAACAGTGGGGGGGCCCTTTCCCTTCCCACACGACCTTCCTGTGTTCTTGTTTCCCTCTCTTCAACTGAAACCGTATCGTAACCATGGTCTGTTCTTGGAATCAGCCGCCGCAGGAGAGCCTATGGAACCCACGTGGACAACCAGAGAGGACTTTTCCGAAATAAATATGCCACTTCAACTCTACTAAGGGACGTTTTAACCTGTTTAACTTTGTTGCGTTCCAGAAGATAAGGGTGGACTAAGGGAGGGAGGGAAATCCTGCCCTGGGAAATAGACCAGATATTGGCTAGCAAAGCCATGGATGCTCTGCAAAGAAGAGCCATGCCGACAGGTACCTGTGGAGCAGTCAGGCTGAAATTTGGCGGTCGGTAGGAGTAGCCCGAAGCGTCCTTCAGCACTGGTTGCTTAAGTATGTCCACGTAAGAGCCAGGGAAGATGCCTTGGCGATCAGCGCCAAGGATCCTTCCTTCATACCAGTTCTCATCGACTTGTCGAATCAGGGTGATTCTTTCTCCCTGCAGAAAAAGAAGAAACACAAATTTAAGTTCAGGATTTGCTTAGCCTACGTAGAGAGGAGGGCCGCGTTTGGTGGACGCTTTGTATTTGCCTGAACTGCATAAATC
>JANHZU010007767.1:198666-230291 GCA_032468055.1 Acrochordus granulatus | reverse complement strand
AGGAAAGGAAAGGAAAGGAAAGGAAAGGAAAGGAAAGGAAAGGAAAGGAAAGGAAAGGAAAGGAAAGGAAAGGAAAACTGTTCATGCCACAGCAATCAACATTTTCTTTGGAAGCTTAAAAGAAGAGAGAAAGGTTCGTTCCATTTTATCTGTGATTTTTTTCACTAAATCCCCAAATCATAATTCTGTTTATTATAGAATCTTTCTGCTACAAAACCACAAACCAAACTATCAGCAGTGTCATAATTTGTAATTTATTTTCCATTCTCATCTGTATTTTCTGACAAACCTGCTTCACATAGATGCCTTCTGCTGAGGAACACGGTGGGGCTTGGTAGGCTTCTACTTATTTGTAGTAGAGGTGTGCACTGTCCATTGTTGCAAAAAGTAAATGAGTCCTTGTTCAAATAAATGTTCCTATTGTTCCCCTGGAAACCTCCCCCCCCCCAAAAAAAATGCTGTTGGCAAACTTTGGAACTTCAGTTGAGCCAGTTCCCAATTTTAGCCAAATGACATATGAGACACGGCTTCTTTAAACTGGAGCTGAGCAGGTTGCCATTCTTCACTGCGTCATCCCGAGAGTCATCCCTGAGCCAACTCAGATTTTCTACATGAACAGTCTTGGGTCAGGACAAGAAGGGTAACACCATTTCCACAATGGACAAACGAAGAACATTCTAGGCTACCACAGCAATGGGCTGGGGATGAGATGAAGGCAACCACACGACCGTACGCAGAACTGCAAGATATCTCTGTGCCATAGCAAACAGAAGTCAAGTTGAACCTTTTATTGGATGCAAATTCCATTGAAAATTTATGAGCTTACTATAGATTATTTTGAGAATGATAAATACAGGAAATCCTGGTTTCCAATTTAGCTTATTTTTTGATTTTATTTTTAAGACTGTTTAACCCCGCCTTTATGACTTGATAAGCAATCCAAGGAAGCAAAACATCCTGAATGTTCCTTCCTCTTCCTACATTCCCCACAACATGAATCCTGCAAGGGGGTTGGGATGAGAGAGAGTGACTGGCCCAAGGTCACCCAGCTGGCTTTCTTGCTTAAGGCAGGACTAGAACTCACCGTCTCCTAACCAACGCACCATACTGGCTTGTTGGATCGTTTGTTGCTAGTTGCGCCGCCCTGCGCTACTCCAACTGTTCTTACCTCTCAGAGTTCGACTTGAGAGATGAGGAGCGCGCGGGCAGTGGCAAGGTAGCGGATCTCTTCATCATCTTGTCTGTGTTAATGGTATCATTCTCGCTCTTGGAACGGGGCACTGAAGTTTGCACTGTTGCTGCAAATGGACAAAGTCAGATACGTTTCGGAGGAGAACAAAGGCACCACTCTTCCAAAACACTACGGTCTGGTGTATTCTAGGTGTGTGATGCCTTTTCTTTAACTGGAGTTAAGATTCACTCAGCACCTTGCATAACTTTCTCTTCCGCACAGTCTACAACCTTTAGCGCTCATGTCACTCCTTTCAGCGTTCAAATACTTACTTTCTTTGCTAAAGGTGTCCTGTGGAAAATACGAATCAGAATCTTCGTCTGGAAAGAAACATAATTCGCTGTTATTTTAGATGTGTCATGATACAGATATGACTTTAGCTTTCCCTTCTGCCACTCTTTGATTCCAAGTGCAAATTCTATTATCAATTCCGGTGACTTCACTTATAACAAAGACACTCCACTCTCTATGCCAAAGCAGCCATCGGTACATTGCCAAGAATATATGGGTGGGTTCATAACTCCCAGAATTTTATATATTCTTGAATGCCCATCACAGGTTTCATGTCACCTCATTTATGAGGACCAAGTTTGGTCCTAATAAATATGCATTTGAAACTTTTTGGAGCAAATGTGTAAAGAGGAGGGTAAGAGTTGGGTTTTCTCTCTCTGTAAGCAGAGGAGACGTATGAAGGTCTTACTCAGGCAATTGCATGAGGTCAGATTTACATATAACATTAAGCCAAGATTTTGAATAAATTATAGTGTGTGCTTTTTAATTAACAGCAAATCAAATGAGATGTGTTCAGCTACTGCATTAAACTGCATTAGAACATACGAATCAGGACCCTTATCAGCATCACAATCCAATCCTATATACATTTCCCCAAAGTTCAGTCCCATTGCATTTAATATATCAATATATATAGTACCTAGATTTGCATCTAGATTTGCATTCAAATCATACTCTAGACTGTTTTAACAGAAATCACACATATCTATTACACTGACTTTCCCAGCAATCTTTATTACTAACAATAAAAAGGATACCTGGAGAAATCTGGGGGTGAATAATGCAAATTGGTTCTTCCAATTGAACTGCTACAAACACCAAAAATACAATACTAATTCCATAGGCCTTGGCTTCTTCTAATGAATATGGCCCATGATCTCATGCATTGGAACTATAGCCAAAATCTTCATTTCCTTTCCTCCCATCTTTCAGTGATTCAAGTGCTCTAAATATGTTCATTTCAGTAATTAAGTCTTCACATTTGTGAAGTATCAAAAAAAATCCTCAGGGAAAGGCTCTTCATAATCTCTCTGTGTTATCTTGCAAACTTCTCATGGTATAAAGCAGTTTAGAAAGGATGATCTACAATCAGCAGAACAACACTGCCTCGCATCCGAAGACATGCGCTTTGTACAGTAGGACTGATGCAAAATCAGAAAATAAAATAATCTACAGACCCTCGGTCTGCATTTGAGCACTGAATGGTTCAGGCTAAGGAACAATTTGTAAACTGCCCAGAGTAGCGTAAAATTTGATAAATAAAATTTTCAAAGAATAAATTGTGCCCACAGGGCTGGAAGTTAAAGCATATATTTTAGCCACCTGCTGCTGCAAAGACCACCAGTCTTTCTACTTCAATTGCCAGATGGCCAAACAACTTGGGTCAGTCTCCAGAACCTCCTGATCTGATAACACTATACGAGTCTCCTGTCTTTACACAAGTAAAGGGAAGCAAGAAGCAAAAACTTCTTGAAGCAATGCTTAGGAATTAAAAACAATTCCACCAGGGATCTCAGCAAGGAACACAGCCAACCAATCAAAGGATGGATGTCACCCAAAATGTTTTTATTTATTATATCCTGCCTTTAGTATTTTTACAAATAACTCAAGGTGGTGAACATATCCAACACACCTTTCTCCTCCTATTTTCCCCACAACATCAGTCCTGTAAGGTGAGTTGGGCTGAGAGAAAGTGAGTGGCCCAAGGTCACCCATCTGGCTTTCATGGCTAAGATTGGATTAGGACTCACTTCCTAGGCCAGCACCTTAACCACTAGACCAAACTGGCTCCCTGGGAAAAGGCAGACAAGGATTGCATCTGCTTTATGACTTCAGTGAAGTAAGGACTGATCATAATGGTATGATGAGGAGAGGTTCTTCTCCAGCACTTCTAGGATTAGCCATATATTCACAGTTAGATAACTAGTCAGTGCTTTTAGCTGCTGAAGAAGATCATTACACAAATCTGTCCTAAAATCACAGATGCCTGGGGACTTAGGAAACAATGCGGGGTTTGATATAATTGTATAAAAATATCTGAAGCTTGTAAGCCGCCAAGAGTCTTCAGAGATTGGCGGCATAGAAATGTGTAGAATAAATAAATGCAGCATGTGTTCTGATTAAATTAATTTTATTTCATTTCTGGATCAGGTAAACTTAAGTACAACGTGGAAATGCTTGTAAAACACATGACAATGTGTGCGTGACATTCTGATAAGTACGTTATTTCAGTTTCGTTGGGTGAGATTTCTATATATTTAATCCATAGCTGGCCTTAAACCCTGATCCAGAACGGGGCTTCATTAAGCTGGAGAGAATTATAATGTAAGGTGCTACATGACACTTTGGTATAAGAAAAATCTTATCAGAAAACTGGATAAGGCAGCTAAGAGACTAAGCAATCAGAAACAAAATTCAAAATGATCTTGATAGATTAAAGAGGTGGGTTGAAAATTACATTTAATATAAATTTAATAGCAACAAATGTAAACTTCTTCACTTAGTCAGAAGAAACCATACATACAGGTGTGTGGAGGATTTCTGGTTTGGGCTACAGTATACGTGAAAAGGACTTCAGAATTACTACTGATAACTTACAAGCTAAATATGACTCAACAGGCTGATATGGCTGCTAAAAAAACAAATGCAGTTTTAGGCAATATCAAGAGAAGGTGAGGACATCATAGCCTTTTTTCAAGAATCAGGAGCAATGTAGGGGATGGGACAATTTCCAAGATTTATGGTCTGGCAATATTATTTTGCTCCAAATTCATGTGGGGATATTGCTGCTAAGATCAGCTACATCCATGAACTCTGAAGATCACTGAAGGAGGTCCGTAGTAAGCTGAAGAGTCAAGATTATTTGTAGGTTGGAGGGTTAAGTCCCCGCAATACTCCCCATTCTTTAGCCCTGTACCCCAGCTCGAGTATTATATGCGGTTTTGAGTAGCACTTTCTAACAAAGAGGAAGAGACTGCATGAGAAAGAGTCCAGAAGTATGAAAAAAGACTGAAATAACTGAACTGAGGGGTGACTGGATAGCATGATGATCACCACTGATTCGATGCCAATGGAATGTCAGAAAAAAATAACAAGTTTGATAGCAGAATCAATTTTTCATACACTGTAGGTATTCATACAAAGTCATCTGCAAATAGCAGGGGGCTTATTCTTTGGCTTCTAGCTCTGCGTAGTGGATGGACTGGGTCTTCTAAATGGCTCCTTCCAATATTACGATTTAAAAATATGGTGGGGAAGAAGGGGAAGTCTTCTGATTTCAATTATCTAAAATACCCATGAAGGTATTTTTATTATCTTGCAGTGAAAAAAGGAGGCAATTTTTCTTAATCCTCTTAACCTAATCCTTTTTCGGAATAATAGTTGCACAATATTTTTTAATCAAAACAGATTTAATGTGGAAGCCATTAAGTAAACTTTTAAGAGGAAATATTAAAGGGCTGGGAAAAAAATCTTCCCGCAACCTCTAAGAACACACCTCCATTGCCCACAACTTGGACTCATACTTTGTACCAGGGCAGCAGGAAGAGCCTATGGCCAGGAAACCCTCAGCCAACTTTGGCTGGCCTAATAGCTGTACCCTTTTTCTGAACCAGGAGGGATGCTTAAGACAGTAACTTGTTCCCGGTCAATCTTCCAGTTAGACTACTGCAACTCAGAAGCTGCAGGTGGCACAGAACGTAACTGGTATTTGCTGACCAGCATTAACCAGCCTGGCAGAAGAACATCTGTACTGCAGGAGCTACACTAGTTGCCTGTAGGCTTCCAGGCCCAATTCAAGGTACTGGAAGTTTGGGCCTTCTTAACATTGGGACTGCCAGATTCAGGTAGAACCTATCTGCTGTATGTAATCTAATCTGGAGACAGTGCTGTAATGGGATCTCCCCAGGAGATCAGGAAAATAGAGGCTGATGATGGTCTCCTCCGTCTTCTCATTTTAGAATAGCTTGCTTCCAAAAATCAGGTTGCCTCACCTTCCTACCTTTTAGGAAGGCAATGAAAACTGTGGATTGCCGTTCTTCCAGGAATGGAAGATCTTCATTAGGTTACAGTAGTAGAGGCATAGCAAGGTACTAATTGCCTTACGTTGTGTTCTTATGCTTTCATAACTACAGTACAAGCCATCCGAAGCCTGGTGAGTGGCTCTAGTGGTAAGCAGCTAAATGAATAAACCGCCAGGCAACAGTTTATAAACCTTACCTAAAATAAACTCTGGCGTGCAACAAGAGAAACCAGTTGCTTAGAGACACCACTTTCTCTGGCCAAAAATAAGTGGTGGTGTAGGACCCTCTGCTAGCTTTTGGCACCCTGAATCACACCTGTCAGTCTTCAGAGGAAGTACCTTTCTCATCATATTTGGCCTAATGATCCATCACAGCACAAGACAACAATTCTGACACCAAAGCCACCAAAGCCACTAACAGGGAGGGAGGTAGAAAAACAAGAAATTAATTAGACTTTTTCACCAAAATTTCATCTCTGAGCTATCCAATATCAAGCATCACCTCTACTGGATTGGGGACCTCTTCTGCAACAAGGAAAAGAAGTATGTCTGACCCATACTTTGTTTGGATTAAAATATGGTCCACCCTGATTTTCTAGGCCAGTGTTTTTCAACCTTGGCAACTTTAAAACATGTGAACTTAATTTCCAGAATTCCCTAAGTCTGGGTGGTGAATTAAAGTCCACATGTCTTAAACTTGCTAAGGCTGAGAAACACTTGCCCTAGGTCAATAATATCCAAAGTAGCTAAAATCTTCCAAGGATTACCCTCTGGTATAAGATGCCATAACTTCATCTCCATCCATAGAAATGCCACAGTTGTAGGCTCTCCATGAAAAATTGATTGCAATTCTATGTTATTTCATCAAGAATAGAGCACTGGAGATAAAGTATAAATACCCAATTTCTAGTAGGGAACACTGCCCTGGAGATATGGGGTGGCACACAAAACATGCTGGGTTTTGCAACCATCACTGCTGTACTGGCCTTGCCCTGAGTAAGGGGCCTTTGACAAACATGCATTGAAGATTTTTCACTCCATTTAATAAGAAAATATATCTTTATGGTATTGTGTCCCTGATCAATGGAGTGATCTCCATATGCTATGTGATTTTAGATGCCTGGATAATTATCTTCAACTTGCAACACCAACCAAAAAAGTCCAAGCTCCACAGCATTAATTAGGGGACTATTAGAAAACTGAAAGAGCGAGGCAAAGCTAAGAAAGAGATTCCACCATCGAGCAAGTGAGAGCAAAAGGCAGCTGGCGACTACATCAAGAGACAGCAAAGGAGAACTGGCAACTACAAAAACTCTGGATGAAAAATTAAGAAAGCAGAAGCTTGTACAAAAGCAAAAGTTGATTGATCTCAACAAATTACCTTCAGATTTAGGGCTAGGAGTAGACACAGGAAACTGGTAAGTAGGAGAATAAGGATTTTGTTCTGCAGCAGAGAAAAGCAGTGGAGTTGGACAGCAGCCATGCTTCAGTGGAGGAATTTTATCATTTCTCAGTTTCCTATCCCATCGTGTTTCTGTATCCCACTTTGCTACTAATATTATCCACTACTCCCAAGAGAGAGTAGGAGGTCTCCATAATGCCAGACAAGGAGGCATTTGGAATAACATTCAGTTTCTAATGAGTCACATTGTAGTAAGCTAGATTAAACTATGGTTAGCCAAACACAAAACAAGATACATTCTTGCTCAGCTTATGGTACCTTTTCTTTTGGGCTGAATAGCAGGAAGCTCAGGGAATATGTAGGTAGGGCAATAAGGATTTTCTTCAGGAGGGTCTGTGCAGGAAGAGCACATTTCAGGATAAGAACAGAGAGGAAAGATATAGAGTAAATGGAGTGGGATATATTAAAGCAAACTCTTAATGCACGCCAAGACGAATCGGGTTCTTTCCCTCACAAATGCATGATTTAGCCTGAACCTCTGGATCAGCCCTGGGCAGTGTATCAATTCTGGGTGATTTTCACACATCCTAGGATGGCTTGTCTCATATTAACCAGTCCTTGGTGCTAAATGGTGGACAGAGAAATTCTCCTGCAGTTTTGATACCAATTCTGATTCAATGCAGCGAGAGGATTTGTTTTGGAAATGCGTCCACGGATGAAGAGAATTTTCTTTGGTGGAGTATGGTTGGCTAATGCTCATTTAATTGCAAGTTGGCAAGAGTACGTGTGAATGCGCATGATACAGTACACACCAGAGGGCAAGAAACAGGGTTAGGATCACAGCGTCCAGTCAGAACGCTGCTTCTCCTTGACATAAGTTGTTCTGAGCCTTGGAGAGAATCTTCTGCTTAGCAGCAATGGAAAATTCTGGCTCAGGGGTATTTTGGGTGAGTGGGAGGCTAGTCAGGGAGAAAGTTTAAAGCCACAGCCTGGAGTCCCAACCCTGATTCATTTCCCAACCCTGATTCATTTCAGCTGCCTCCCCCCTCATTAAACTAGGATGTTCCATCTCAAAGGAAACAGATAAGTAGACAGATGCAAAGTTTTAAATTAGATATACCTTTTGTCAATCTGTGGATTTGTTTGAACATTATCTTGTACCAGTCCTTAGATCGATCTGTATTCTAATTGAAAAAAGAAAGATTACACAGTATTTGAAAACATTTAAACGCCCATTCAAATTATGGCATCTTATATCTATTTCCTTAGGTGATAATTTCTGCTCATCGTAGGCTCCCAGGGCAAACTTGCAGAGGCAAAACACCTATTTTCCCAATTCTGGGGTAGATTGTTTTAAACTATTCTAGTGATTAAATTTTTCAAGAAATGTCTGGGATTCCAGAAGTTTTAGGAAGAAGATTCAGTCCTAAAATTCCAATTTTAATGGTGCTGTTTTGCCAATGCAATTCTAATACCTTGCTGTCCCCCAGATGTTGCTACAGCACCAACCATCACATAGCCAGCAGTACCTCAAGAGCAATCTGCAGATTCCTCATCATTGTTCTGATTTCATTCAAATCCCTTGTATTAAATGCTGTCTACCTCACTTCTTGTTATTTCTCAAGCTGTTTGTTGACTAGTTATTTTAATGTTGCACTGTTTGATTGATCGAGATCAACAACTTTAGCCTTTGTGATCTTTGACGTTGATTGTGTTCTTTTTAGCTTGCCATCAAAGTGCACATTAAGAGTCAGATTAATCCACCAAATTAAAACTGTAGTAGTAGAAAGGTAAATATAAATGTTACTATCACATACTTAGGACCAAAAAGTAGGCAAGAATAAGGTAATGTGAATTGGTGTAGCTGTCATTAGAACTGGCTGCTTACTTGTAATTGCAGATCTTCAAGTGGTCATCTGTGAATTCACACTTTGGGGTGCAACATGTCTGGAATTTTTCAGAGCTTGGCAAGGCGAAACTCCACTGAATTTGGAGGATCACCATGCAGCTGAAAGCAAGGTGGATCATCCTTGAAGGCAAGTCAGGCAAACTGTGAATTCACAGATGACCGTTCATTCTTTTTGACCAAATTCTATTCGCTGGCTATTTTAAAGACTGGACAGCTCTTATGATCCCATTAGTTTTAGGCATCAAAATAACAATGACCAATGTCTAGATTGTATTATTGTTTTGGCACTGGCTCTGTCACACTTATCTCCATGGCTGGTTGGATGGCGATGGCCTTGAGAAACTTTATTTATTTATTTATTAAATTTAAATGCCGCCGAAATCCAAAGACTCTCAGCAGCTAACAACAATAAAAACAAGATATTAAAAACACTTAAAATAAAATAAACCCCATTAAAACAAAATAAAAAACCCAGCAGTCTAGCGAGGTGGGCTAAAAAGATTTCATACATAAAAGGGGGGGTAAGGATGGCTAGAAATCCATCAGCCACCTCCACGATGATGATGAGCTCCCCGTGGAGCCCCAGGCCATCTCGCAGAGCCAGGTCTTAAGGCCCTTCCGGAAGGCCATCAAGGCAGGGGGCAGCCCTCAGCTCGAGGGGCAAGAGGTCCCATAGGGCAGGAGCCACCGCAGAGAAGGCTCTTCTCCTGGACCCCGCCAGCCGAAATTCCTTAGCCGACAGGAACCAGAGAAGGTCTCCTCTGCTGCTTCTGGTAGGCCAGGAACTC
Organism: Acrochordus granulatus; assembly: GCA_032468055.1. Taxonomy (NCBI): domain Eukaryota; kingdom Metazoa; phylum Chordata; class Lepidosauria; order Squamata; family Acrochordidae; genus Acrochordus; species Acrochordus granulatus. The sequence goes on along the minus strand of JANHZU010007767.1, from coordinate 220,649 downwards.
CCCATCGGGGTGACACGGTTCTTCAGATAGCCTGGTCCCATGCCACGGAGGGCTGTGAAGGTCAATCTTAACACCTTGAATTGTACCCGGAAGCAAACTTTGGTGCCCTGACGGTTGTCTTGAGATAAATATCAGTCTTGGCCCCAAACAAACTCCAGGTACAGTCTTTGACAACTGATCTCCACACCCATAACCATCCAGGATAGTTTGGGGCCAAAATGGGGAAAAATTCTACAGCTGTTCTCTAGGATACTTCTGCCTGGACCTGGCATTACATCAAGAATCACTTCTTACAGCTTTTAGAAAATGTGGAGGCTGATGTTGAAAGATAACTAGCTTTTATGACGACTTGTACAATTTAGACTAGGAGTGTATAAAGTGAGAGATTGTTTCACGCAGCTCACCAGTATGCTGTTTGTGGCCTCCAGAACCCTTGAACGATGGGGTCTGAAGTCTGATCTTTTTCCTATTTGCGGAACATTTTAGGGAGCAAAATGGGAGCTTCTTTTATTTCTTAAAACTCTTGAAGCCCATCTTCCAAAATGGGCTTTGGCACAATTCATTCTTGAAGTAAAGCTCTTAAAATGTCACACAAAACTTGGTCTAGTTCTCAAGCGGATAAAATGCGTGTCGGCTTGGGACAGGTTATTTAAATCTTAGGTTTCTTGAAAACCTTTGGATGTGCATCCATTTAAATTAAAGGAATGCAGCACCTTACGTTTACACTCCTTTCTTAATCACAGAAAGAAGCTTTTGTCTCTTTGATTCATCCAAACCTGCATCAAGAGCACAAATGGAACAGATGCCAGCCTCCACATCCCAGCTGCCAGCCAGAGACTCTTCCTAAATTCTGACACAATTGACATGTGTCATGAAGCTGCGGTACATCGAGAGAAGAATCTGCCACAGTAGCAGCTGCACAAGGAATGCTCAGCTTGTCCTTTGCTCATTCAGAGAGATCGAATGTGCCTTTCAGGCCACCTCTAGGTGGCTCTCGCAAGGAAATGTCTCGATGAAGCTGACCGACGGCTGCTGAAGCTCTGAGCATCTTATGCACAGCCATCTCTGCCTTGGTATTCCACGAATCCTGCGCCCTTTCTTCATCTGCCGAAGGGCAGGTGAGAATGTGAGAGCAGATGTAGGCGCATCAATCAAGGGAACTTTTAATGATTCCGGGATTTTGCCGGGAGGAGAATACAGACTCTTCGTTAGTTCACAGGAATGTTTAATTCTCACTAGAGTTGCCCGCTCCTTGCTCCAATTTTTTTTTAAGAGTTTCAGCAAAGCGAAGCAAGTTTTTGCTTCTCCGCAGCATGCTGGCTTCCATACGGTTGTCTACCGTCTCGGTTTCTAATAGTAGGTGCCCCGTAGGAGAGGGTAGAGGCAGAAAATTATAAGCACGGTGACTGGTGCTGCCTCTTTTGCACTGACGCTGGAAACACCAGCGAGCTGCCTCTGAGGCATTTCGTGCTGTGCCTGCCACCTCGTGCAGCTGATCTGTGGCTTAGGAACAAATGCTGGGAAGAAGCTGTAAAAAGCTCTGATGGCTTCTGGGTAGTGTTGTTGTTGTTGTTGCCAAAGCACTAATTAGCTCAGTCTAAAAAGGAGGTTCTCCCAGTGAGGCACCACCTTGGCATGGTTGTGGGGTTTGTGTGCTTTGAGGAAGATACTTAAAATACTTTGGCCCTCTAATGAGAAGAGAGGAGTCATTGGAAATGACCATGGTGCTGGGAAAAACTGAAGGTAAAGGGAGAAGGGGATGACAGAGGAGATGTGATGGGCATCAGTTTGGACAGACTCTGGGAGGCAGTGCAGGCAGGCAGGCCTGGCGTGCTGCAGTCCATGGGATCGCAAGGAGTCGGACATGACTGAGCAACTGAACGACAACAACAAGAAAAAGGAAGTTGCTGCATTTTGCACAACTTTCCCATATCCTTCCTGTCTCTATCTGTAGGTAAAGAAAAGGAGGAGGGGAGATGGAAAGCGGGAGGGTGTTTTAAAAAATAAACTAAGGCTGAGCTCCAGCCAAATCCAACAGCTCTGCTCGGTAATTCAGCTGGTTACGCCAGGGAGGACGGATCCTCCCCTCCAGAGATATCACTCATGCTTAGGCTCTGCCTAGTAGCTCCAGAAAGAGGTGCTGTCCCAGATGGAGGATAGTCTTCCAAGGAGACTCAGGAGATAAATTCCCTTTGCAAAATCTGGGCAGGGCAAAAGGGTCAGTCACTGGGCAAACTTAATGGGATGAGATGTGGGGCAATAGACTGCAAAGCACCCTGTGCTTGGGGTGATGCTGCTACATCCAATCCAAAGAATTGTGCCACCCAATGCACAGAGCCTGGTAAGTTCCTCAAGGACTGATGGCTGAGGATTTGTGGTTTTCTGTCTTAGGGGATGCATATTTCTTGCCAAGCAATCTGTGCGTATCATCTGAGAGGAAGGAGCTAAAAGCTGCACTAACTTAGCAGCAGCTTGATGGTAGAATCAATCTTACTGAGAAAGAAATCCAGGAACGTTTGCTTAGAAAAAACCTCACTGTTTCATTTATTAGACTTATATTCTGCATTTGGTAAAGAAGCCCAAGACATACCTCCAACAACAACTCTGGAAGGTGGAGTATGTTAAGAGGAAAAGGCATCAGCTCAAAGACTGTGGCCTTTAATCAAACCCATCAGATGACGAGTGTTGTGGATCCCCCCCATTCTGGCACTTCCTGATCTTACTCTGAGACTACCACATAGAGGCTACGCAATCCCACCCGAAAAATGTTGAAGGGGAATAACACAACAGAGCAATGATTAAATTAAAAATATTACTCGTGCATGCGTGTGCTTTCCAGCCAATGTTGACTTCTAGCAACTATCTGAACTAGTCCCTGCGGTTTTCTTGCAAGATTTCAGAAGTGGTTTGCCATTGCCTGCTTCCTAGGGCTAAGATAGAATGACTGGCCTAAAGTCACCAAGCTGGCTTCATGTCCGATGCAGGACTACAAGCCATCATCTCTCAGTTTCTAGCCTAGTGCCTTAACCAATATACCAGACGGCTCTCTGTTAGGCATGAGATTTACAGTAGTCAATATTTGACTGTGAGAATTTGCATTGTAATTACATGTATTTTTTTTATACTGGGGGCCCTTTTGCCCCACTTCAGGCTGTTATGAATACTAGAACTTCCAGGCTATGGGAGACCCTCTCAGAAGTCCTGGAGATATGCCAAGTAACCTAGTTAGTAATGGGCAAATGCTCTGACTCATAATTAAAGAGCAGGTTATTATATTTCTATTTCTTCCTTTTGAGGACAGCATGTTGCTCTCAGAGGTCTAATAAGAAAGGGGACAATCTCCAAAAGCAATCAAGGAAAGGGGAAGTACCATCAATCTTGACTGTAATGAGATGCTATCAGAGAATCTACGGATTACAAAATACATTGCATGCACATTTGTTCTATCAGAATTAAAACTGTAAGCATTATTTTTAAAAAAATGTACCTTCTTTTATTCTTATTATTTACTTCAGGGTAGTTTTTTAAAGACAGACTACTCATTTTACATAATGTAGCTACTTCATTGTTCATAAAAATATGCAAACACGAATTTACATCATGACAAAATCCACCAAACCGGAACATGGATTTACATCACGACAACATCTAAAAAACAATTTATATGCTGACATTTGACAGTAATGCAAAAAAAAAAAATAGACATTCAGAAGTGATTGATGCAACAGGAAAATATTTCGCATTTCCTTACTCTTAGTGGAATGCCTATGGAATCCAGAGAATCATCAGCCATATGCTGAGAATTATTAACAACTCTCTTTTGTTCCTTTATTGCATCTTCCTTGCTTGGATTTAACTTTTGTTGAACAGATATACCATCTAATTTATCAGCGACTGGGGGAGCAGGCGGTGGATCTGTAAACAAAAGTGTAGGTTTGTCACCTGGACTTTCAGCATTGCTATCACATATTTAACATCAGAACCCCGGAGAGATACCAATGAAGTACATCCTGTTTTAAAAACTGTAGTTTCAAATACGACTAAACAAAGAAGGAATTTCAGAACAGGACATCTCTCTTCCATATTTCATTTCACAGTGCATTCTAACCACTTTACGGAACAGATTATTTTAAAGTTTGGGGCCTTATTTGTTGATTCTCCGATCAAAAAGCACCACATAGGCCGAGCAACGGATTCATCGTTAGCTACTCTAATGCAACAATGCTATGACAACGCAGCATCTTTTACGTAAGCTCCGTGTCTGCCAGATTCTCCTGAATTGATTTCTGAAGGAAGAAGGATCATAAGCTGACTCATCCAAAACTTATCAGGTTTCAGCAACTGTGACACTGCACTGTGGCATGCATTGGGGAAAAAAAAGCAACGTATTCATGCTTAAAATCATGCACTGTGAGCTCAAGAACTTAGCGTTCCGAATGGAAATAAAACCAAAGTCAAGTTTCATGCGATCTTGCTTGCGTTCATCACCGAGTATCATGAGCAAATCCAGCCGAGAGCTGATCAGCTGATTATTCTAACCAACCTCTATAAATTATCCTGGAACAGTTCTCAGTGACAGCTTGCAAACATTTTAAGTCAATAAGAAGACTGACTCCTCCTGCTTTTGAATGTGATCTTAATGTTAAACTCTTGATTACTTGAAAAGGTTTGGATGCCAATATGAAAAGGTATCAGATGGGTCATTCTGGCAAAACTGGGGCACGGCGACCAGACCGGGTCTGCAAAAATCCGATGATCATTACACATAAGCAAGGAGAACACTCTGCTGACTTTTTGTGGACTGGAGGCCCAGTCTCCTCTTTTTTTCCCCCAAGATTGCCTTGCGGGAATCTGAAGAAAAGTAACACAAATCTGCCACAGTCACTGAATCAAGTGCACTTTCTCTGCTCCTGAGGCGCAGCTCTGCTTACGGATTCACTAATGATACTCTGTTAGATAAAAAGCACTCGACTGAATAGAGCAGCAGAAACAAGAATAACTAGAAACAGAAGACCAATATTCAGCTAGAAAGAGAATACCAATATTCATACCTGCAAGGCTATTAAGCCTTTTTTGCTGTTCTGCTGTCAGAAAGAAAGGAGGAAAAAAGACAAATAAGTGGTTGAAACCATGAAGCTGGTTGCCTTCAGCTCTTGATGAGACCTCCACAATCTGCTGAACAAAATCTCAAGAGCTTGAACACTCTACCATCATCATTCCATCAAACCCAACTTATTTTTATCCCCTTGCCCTTTAAATAGCAGGGCTGGGCAAGAGTCCCTATCATGAATGAGCAACATGTTTACATAGTTGATCCAAATAACATGCATAACATTTTTTTTACCAGAAAATGATGAAAATCAGAAAGCTACAAATCCTCAGATCTTTCTAAGTGCTCCATAGACATTATCTTTGTTTGAAGTTCCAACAATAAGTTGCGACTGACAGTGCTGGCAGGTTGTCTGATAGGCAGGAAGCCCAAAACATTGGGAGAGCAGCAGGCAGTCTACACACGTGGGGGGACTGAGTGAGAATGGTTTGCTTCATAGTGCCCCCAGATATGTATATTTAAGAGGGACTATTGAATTCCAAATGGTGCACATTCAGAACAATGTATAGCTGTCCCTTTATTGAATTAAGAATCAGATGTAAGACTCAAACTGGAACATTTAGTGTGAATCATCACAAATATTTATCCTGGTCTGTTGTGATGGAAGCATCCCAGCACAAGCTGTGCCCATTTACAACCCATGAAAGGCAAAATCATGTTATTTGTGATTCTTCGGGAATGGACCTGGGTCTCAAGATACTCCCTCACTTCTACTGATGGACAACCACGTAGAGCCAGGGATGCATCTGAATCTTAGTAGAAAAGTATAATGGAGAAGATGTGTTAGCATGGCTCAGAAAAGGCAAGCGGAATCGGACATCAACCGAATATCAATCTTGACTTATTTACAAGCCACTTTATGTCTGGATTCACCAGACCAGAAAAAATGTTCGTAAATATTTGATGTATTCTTTGATAAGAATGCAACAATATTTCATAAATGGATATTGCATTCACAAAAGCATCAAATAGGCCCTTCTGATCTAAAGCCAACTTCTTTTTAAGATCCAGAGGTTCGGCAATACCATATCAAGACAGAACCAGCCCATAGAAGTGGATGTCCTCCATCACCAATCCCCAAAGGAAGAAAGGTTACAGTTTGAAGATGCCCGAGAACTTTGAATATTAAGAACAGTTAGGAAAGACTTTCTCACATTACTCCATGAAATCACAAGGGACAAATTCTAACCATCTCTGATCACCTGTCACAGATAAAAAAATCAAATAATAAATAGAACATCAGGCATCTTATAAGAACTTTGGTATTTTGGGGTTCACTCCATCTTTAAACTGCTGAATGAACATACAGGTAGTCCTCCGATTATAGTTGCAATTAGACTGAGATTGGGTCATAAAGTTTGTGAATCACATGACCATAGACAATCCAGGCAGTCCCAGTTGTTACTGTAATCCAAGATGCGCAGGTTGTTGAGCAGGAAGCAGAAGGTAGGTAAAGAGTGAGAGGGTGTCATATGATTGTGGGAGGCCTGGTGCAGGCTGCACATAGCTGGGGGTGTTGCAGTGTGGTGCAAGCTCAGGAAGGCTAATGAAAGAGGACCTGGGTGTGTACGTGCCAATGGGTCAGTTCAGGAAAGCTGGGAAAACAAGCGCAGAATACTAGAGAAAAAGGGCTCGGGTGCATGTGTGTGTGTGTGCATGAGTGCAGAGAGGCCAGAGAAAGAGGGTGTAGGGTGGGTGAGTGCACTTCTGTGAGGGAAGAAAGGCGAGGGAGCAAAGGGAGACTTGCCCAAATGACTTGCAACCTCCCCTGCTGGCTTCCCCATTGACTTTGCTTATGGGAAGCCAGCAGGAAAGATTGCAAATGGCAATCATGTGACTACAGAAACACCCCAATGGCTGGCATTTCAAAGACTGGTCATAAGTCCCTTCATTCAGCACCATTCTAACTTCCAGTGGTCGCTGAACAAACGTCCACAACTTGAGGACTACTTGTAGATAGACTGGAGCAGAAGGCAGCCTCCATAATCCACTTTCTGAATGAAGTCAAATGACTAGTCATGGTTTGTGTTTGTTTTTGTTTTGTTTTGGTAGAGATGGAAGCCTGCCAAATCATATGATACATGGATTAAGAGAAGCAGCATAACACTCCTCAAAGGAATGAATGAAAGTAATCTTAGATTATTTACATGAGGTTTACACAAGGCTTTTAGCCTCCATTTTCCAAATGTCCAGGGAGCGGTAGATGGAAAAGTATTAAAGGACGGTTTCCACATTTCTTATGTTTATGATGTCTGTCATATCATGATCCTGGTCATCATATGACTTTGGGGGAGGCACGTAGCCCAGCTGTTTATTCAGGCTGCACAGGACAAGTGTAAATGAGCAGCCTCTTTCTCCCTCTAAAAATAATGCCTCCCTCAATCATGAGAAAAAGGGATCAAGTTATAGACATGGGCTGAAATCTATCCTAGCTGAGTTCCTACTCGTTTTAGCGTGCAGATTCCACTTCTGAGTTCCACAATGGAGTTCATTAAAAGTCTTACTGTCTTCGTGGTGACCACAATCAGTTGAAGGGGCTTCGCAGTAGATATGTGTGTAAAAGATCGGCAACGCTCTGTAAGATCACAACAGGTGCTGCGCCTTTCAAACATGCTCATGCAGAATTCCTCCCTCCCTCCCTCTCTTTCTTTTTAGGTTTACAGAATATTTAGAAGTCAGACTGGTGCCCAGATAAAAAAGGAAAAGGCAACAGCATGATTCACGCAAAGTAGGTGGAAAAAATTAAGATGAAGGGAGAGTTGCAGGGATTAAGTCAAAGAAGTAGGAACCCAAAATTAATTGTCCTTTCAAAAAGCGGAATGCAGAAGTTGTGTTCTGGGCAAAGACGGGAAAAGACCTGGAGATGAATTTGCTGTTTACATGATCAGAGAAACGTGTCTTATGATTCCGAGCTTTCCCCAAGGGTAGCGCAGCACAACACAACTCTTGGATATCTCGTTCTCATGAAACCAACCCCAAGGGTTTCTCCGTCCCCGTGGCATAACGGACACTATGTCAGCTTCCAGAGTTTTAATTATAACTTGGCTTCTAGTCATTAAAATGGGAAGGTTCGGTCAGCTTGTGGACCCAGAAACCTGAAGGCAACCCACCTTCTTGTCTCGTGTCTTTTTCCTCCGGTTCTAAATTTTATTCATTTATTGATTGAATTTTATTTATTTATTTATTAAATGTATATGCCGCCGAAATCCGGAGAGATAGACTAATTGGTGAGAAATCTTTCACTGTTCAATAAGGAACAGAAAAACCGCTGCATTTTTTAAACTACTTAAAAAAGAGAAAGAAAAACGGATCATAGAGCCAGTTTGGTCTAGCAGTTAAGGCTCCGGGCGAGAAACCAGGAGAGGGTTTGTTCTAGTCCTGCCTTAGACACAAAAGCCAGCCGGATGACTTGGGCCAGTTGTTTCTTTCAGCCCAACGCACATCACCGGGTTGTTGTTGCGGAGAAAATTGGAGGAGGCACGTTTGCCACCTTGAGTTATTTATAAAAGAATAATAAAGGTGGGATATACATAAATAAAATAAATGTAGCAGAATGTACATTTATGGGATGCAAGTCAGTGTAACTTTAGTCCAATCTCAGGAAGGTAAAGATAAAGGTTTCCCCTGCCAGTCGTAGCCAACTCTAGGGGCGGTGCTCATCCGCAGTTCACAGCCAAGGGAGCCAGCGTTTCTCCGAAGACGCTTCCGTGGTCATGTGGCCGGAATTCTGCATGACTTTATGCCAAGGCGCACGGAATGCTGCTACCTTCCCACCATTTTAGGCGGTACCTCTTCATCTACTTGCATTTTTACATGCTTTCAAACTGCTAAGTTGACAGGAACTGGGGCAAATAATGGGACGTCACCCTGTTACCGGGGTCGCAACTTCTAAGGTGCCAACCTTCCAGCCGACAAGCCCAGCGTCTTAACCACTAGGCCACCGCACCTCCTGAAATCTCAGAAAACAAGTTTCCAGTTTCTGATTTTTCTCCTCATTCTCTGACAAATTAGGAACTCTCTTTTTTTTCACAGTTGTATTATGAAAAGCTACTGATGTGGACAGCGTCAAACCTCATTTGGCTTATTACGCAATAAAGTTTACTTCAGACCTATATATAGTTTGACTGCCTTTTATATTTACCTTGTTGTGATTGGCATTATACAGGCTAGATAATACCGGTATTTTTTTCTCCTTTACTTTGTTGCTCTCTTTGTCCCGAGGAAATGTCCTTATTTTGGGAAGCTAGGAGTTTCTCCCCCATTCCCCCAGCCTAACTTCATGGCGGCAATCCCCCCAAACAATAATCCTAGTGAAGTATGAACAAGGAAGAAGAGCGCCTTTCATTTTTACCTCTGTTATGTTGCAAAAGGACAATTGTAGGGTTGACAATTGTGGTGGAAGGGTATGCACCAAACGATTTGCTGATTGTCATTGAAGCAGCAGGGCCACTACTGAACTTAGGAGCTTCATGTGGCTGGAGGCAGGTATCCTGAAACACACAAGTGTGAATGTCATTACTGCATAAGAGGACTGGGGTTATCTGGAAGCCACTTTGGCAGTGGAAACAAACAACTGAACAAACGGAACAGTTTAACAGAACCCACCAACACAAGAAGTTGCTTTCAGACAGCATCTTTCTTGATGCACATACAGAAAAAAGGGTGAGTAATTACATTCTGGGCCAGAAAAAGGGAAAGTGAACAGGATTACTAAGAATAGGACACACAGTTGGCGAAAGGAGTGAGTGTCATCTGTGCACATGCCAGCTCATGCAATTCCTTGATGAACTCTTTCTATTTTAGAAAGAAGATCTGGAAAACAGGCTTGGCATTACCACTTGCAAGCAATTAGCCAGCAGGATGTTAGTAAAACCAGGACTATCCGCAGGAGTAGGAATGCAGAGTCAGCCAGAATAAAGACAAGATGGTGATCCCTTCCAACTTTGATTGATAAAAATCTGGTCAGCCACAGCCACTGTGTGGTTTCTATCAGTTGTGATAGAAATGGACATAACGCTTCAAGCATGAACTGGTCTGAGCCCATATAACCATTCTGAACTTCCCCAAGCTTGAAATCCAAAACATCTGGAGGTTTTCTTCCAAGCTGAGAACCAAAGACAATTGTTTGAAGGGTTTTACACATACAGTCCGCAACTGGAACGTTGGCTTGTGTTCTGCTGCTGCTCCAGAACAAATTATCTCCACCTTGGCCAGTTCAGCAGCTGCTACTACCTGAGATTCAGTGAGGTAACCTAGGAGGTAGAACATTGAGGGGCAGCAGTGGCCAGAGCATAGCCAGAGCATCGCTAAGTGAGCAGCCATTCTGGATCGGACTTTGTTGCCAGGAAGAGACTGTGAGAGGAAAAGCTGAAGGAACCTGTGAATGGAGGCCGATCCTCTTGCTTGCAAAGATCTACTGGATCCCTGAGTTTGAGACCCATCTCACTTCACTGAAGTTCAAATATGCTATGTTTGTGTTTCAGTCTTGTTGTCCAGTCTCTACGACCCAAGGATGAAGGGAAGCACCATCTACAATGGCACTAACCTTCCGTGGACAGAAAATATGATTGAAAAAGTTTCTCCAAGACTGAAAGAAAGAAAACAGGGCTGCTCCTACTATTACCATCCAGTAATAGTAGGAGCAGGAGCAGCTTCTTGCTGCTTTTTGCATTGCCAGATGCTATTGATTGGCTCATCTCTCATGCCTAGATGAGAGCATCAGATATTTCAGGGGTTGGGTGACCAATCCCAGTATATAAATTAACCTGTGACAGGAACCCATCAACCGTAGCAGTTCTCCAAGTAATGACACTTATCACTCACACCTGCATGCTGATTTGATGAAGCACTTTGCCTTTCTTAACTGAACTTCTTCCTGATGGAGTTTCCCAATCTAACACAGCACTGAGTCTTCCAAAACTTGCCACCTGCCTGCTGCCAACATATAGATGATGGTTAAGATTGGCCCTCCAACACTAACTCATCTGGGTCACACTCATAACTAGGCACTCTAAAACAAAAGACACATTTGTCTAATAAACCTGGAATATCAGGTTGCATGGACTCTGTAACTAAACCTCATATCACGAGCACTCTTCACGACGCTAGATTTTCTGAGAAGATTGAAATCCATGGGCAGTTTTCCTAATAACATGATTTTACTCACCATGGACATTTAGACACTATACACCAACATCCCCCACAAACATAGACTTCATCCTCAAAACCATCATCATTTAGTATCAATATACCATGACTAGCCATCAGACTGCATGGCTTTGCATTTGCCCATAACTACTTCACCTTTAGGAAGAATCCATAACCACAAATCAATGCACAGCCATGGACAGACACACTGCTCCTCAATATATCTTTATCTTCATCGTTAACCTAGAACAATGCTTTCTTAAGGTTCTTGTTATTTGTCTCATTTGCATAAACCTGCATTTGCATAAGCACCGTGCCTTCTGTCTTCCTTTTTCCTCCCACCTACCTCATTACAATTTAATGGCTTCAGCTCATGAAAACTTATCCCTTGAACATTTGTGAGTTGAAAAAGGTGCTATCAGACTCTTTCCAATTCATAACTAGGCAATGGTTCATCTGAATGAATCACACTAAGAGGAGTCTTTGCTTATAATGTCTGGGAGGTGATTACATATGGAAGAGATTGATGTGGTTGAATGCATGTTTCTCCTATTCATTATCACTGACTGATGCTGTTCACAGTGAGAGATAGATGTGGCTCACTGGATGTCTCTTTCTTAGGCTTGTAGCAATACTTCAATGATGCTCACACTTAACAGAGGTCTGTGAATTCTTTAGACCCTGTACACCTCAAATACTGTGTGACTCAACCACAGTCCTTCAATCCCCACCATTTTAGGCTTGTTCCTTTGGCCCTTTCACAACCATACCACATGGTATGGGTGGGTAGAAGAGATAGTTTGGTCCAGACAGAAGAGGACACTCAAATGTCTTATCATTGCCCGTCAGCCCAGTTACTTGTATAGGAAGTTGGACTTTATGTATACATATTTTATGTATGTTTGTATGTATGTATCCTGCAAAAGAAAACAGGTGTGCAGATAAATAAAAAGTGAATTAACTTTTTATTTATTCTTTATTTATTTATTCTTCACTCATAAAGGGCTGATAATATTACAAGGATGCAAACTCAAAGAGTGTTATACATGATGAGGGTTTGCGTGTATTAGTTTCATTTACATTAATTTTTATTCTGCCTATTTGCAAATGGTTTTGGAATCCACTGATGGATGGAGAAATGGAAATTCAAAGCCAGCAGTAGAACCCTCCTAGACACTTCTTAAAGACTTTGGGGGGAAAATATTGGTTTTCAAGTCCATTCAACTTTAGAAGCCATTTGTTCCATGATGAAACTCTACCATGGATTAAGCAGAATTTAAAATTGGTTATAAATATAGAGAAGTTGCTACATCCAATCACCACCCTTTCTACTGCACTCTGGCCATATTTCTGTCCATCTTCAAAGGCTACTCCACAAATAATGCATTGCATGTTTCCTAATATTCCTAGCACGGTATGTCCTCAGGAAAGGAAAGGCAATCTGTCCTAAGATATCAGATACTTCTATCTAACTCAATCTCAGTGGTATGCTAGAGAACAACTCAGACATACATTGCCTTCAGTCAAACAGGGTGCTTTATGGCTGGCTATCCCCTCTAGGACAGTCATTTTGTGTATAAGGTAGGTCTCCTGTGATAATCCTTTTGTGTTTTCCATCTAACACCCTTGTTGCAGCCTCCCCAAATTTTCATTCCTAACTGTAGGCATGAATATCAAAGCCCACCTGACCCAAAATCTGGATTATTTCTCAGACCTGATTTATGTGAATATGTCCAGCAATCCAGATAAAATCTGAGGAAGGCTCTTCCTGCTCCTGGGTTATTTAGGATGGATCTTTCCTCCCTTCAGAGGGAAGGGAAAACCTCTGTACCATTCCCTGGATGAAAACAAGCAAATTCTTTCCTTTCCTTCCAAAATATCTGACTCAGTCATTTTCTCTGTGAAGAAGGAGAGATATGGATGGAACTCTCTGTGCTCTCCTTGGAAACATGTGCTGCCTTGTAGAGAGGGATCTCTTGGGAAGATGGGAAAAACTCATGGACAATTAAATCAGATGTTCCCTATTCCTAATCTAAGACATCTATCATGCACTTTGTTACAGCTGAAGATATAGAATTTTCAAATGTGTAAAAAGAGGAAAGAACAGAATGGAGGATTGTATAAGGAAAGAGTTTTGAGGCCAGAAGAGACACAATACACATGCCACAGTACAGAAGCAAAATTTCAGTGATCATGCGGCTATTACAGAGCATCGAAGCCCAAATTTAGTACGCCAGTGAAAGATGATTTCGACCGGGGTATACTTATTCAGCGGTAGAGTTAGCATGGGTGGAATAAGGCTTACTGTTTGAAAGACCATTCCTGTCCTTTCAGTCTCCAAAATGCTGCTTGAGATTTCTGTGGCTGGAGGGATCAGTAGAGGAGGTGGTGATGAGAGTGAAGGCAGTTTTGCATGAGTGTGTAGCACAGTCTGAAGTGAAAACAATGGGTGTTGGTGGTTGGGAGTTTTCTGGAGGTGAGGGGGAATGAAATCATCTAGCGTTGGAAGGGCCCGGAGGAAACCAGGAGATGGGTTGTTTGCAAATTCTAAACCTTGGTCAAAAAGGCGGGCAGGCGCCGGTGTTGTGCTTGGACTGGATTCTTCTCTGCCTGGCTGAATCTGTTGGAATGGCCCTGTTATGAACTCAGTTTGGACTGAGGTGGTGAGAGAGGAAGTGGCAGCCTGTGGGAGACAATACTTTGAGATAACAACAGGAGGGAGGTGCAGGACATTCAAAGACCCTACCTCAAGGAAAAAGCTGCTCATGAGAGGAAACATTTTTGAAGTAGCACATTTTACACAGATGACAACTTCTCACCCAGCTCTCAGATGTCATCAGCAGTCAACAGATCAACTTAGATTATCCTGTCCTTACATAATGGCACCTTGTGCCAGCTGCTACACTGACCCTTGCTAAAAAGAAAAAATATTAGAAATAAAATTATGTTCTCTGTGTGCCTCCTACCTTGAATGGATGCAACTGAGAAACATTTGACTTTTTTATCGTATTCCCAGAGTCAGCTGTAAAGGAGTCCTGTAAAGGAGTCCTGACTGGATGACTTGCACCAAATAGATGATGAGGATGAGGATAAGAATGATGTATCTGTGAGAAACAGGAGGTGAAAGGTACCTCCATCTGTGCCACAGATACCACTGAGCTACAAAACAGACACCTTCTGTTTGGACATTCTTGAACAAGAGCATTTTTCAAATGCAATGGATAGCTATAATTACGTAACAAGCCACTTATCAGCTACTACACTTTTATTTTTGTTGTAGGCTCATGACTGGAATTTAAGCCAGCTTTGCCCCTAGAATTGGCCTCTAATTAATGAATAGATTTTAATTAAAAATTAATTGATTTTACAGGGCAAGGACTCCCTGCTCATCTCCCACCTCTTTCCCTTGGCTATGTGATAGGCCTAGAGGGGAGAGATGTTCTTTACGGAGAGGTATAGTTATTCTTGTGTAGGTGCCATCCCCTTATAAGGGGGTCCATCTTCCTTTTCCTGGATAAAATTTAACTTTCTCATGTTTTTATATCAGATTCTGAGAGTAAATGGAAATTCTTGTTACTTGGACCTTGGACTTAAAGAGACTAGACATCATTCAGCAGTTTGGTCAAGGTTGATATATACTGTTTTAACTTGCAAATCATTAAGATGCTTAGTCTAGAGAAAACTTCAATGAAAATTATAATATCTGTAATTATAAAACAAGCTATAAAATAAACAAATGAAAAGGCTGAAAAAGAGACAAGATATTGGCATTTTTAGATCCGGGTAGGGCAGCGAATTGATAGGAGGTTTGGAAAGAAGCGACCACAACATCTTGGGGTTCAAAGCATTAAGAAAGAGAAACTGGAACATAGTCATACCTCTACACTAGATTTCAGAATAGTTAATTTCAGCAAACCATGTGAGGACAGTATTAGGATTCAAGAGAGCTTGACAAGCTGGAAAAACGGGCAGAAACTAGCAAGATGAATTTCAATAGGACCAAATATGAGAAGACAGCAATCAAGATGATGGGAGTCTGGAAGGAAAAACTTCAAGAGGGATGGTGGGAAGCTTTGGGTATATTTAGGCAGCAAGGAACCGTGATGGCTGGCTTCAAGTATCCAAAAAGCTGTTATGGAGAGACAGCATTGTTGAAAATTGTTCCAGAAGAAGATCGTGAAACGATGATTTAAAGTACAAGGAAAGAGATTCCATAAAATTGTTGTAAAAGTGAACTGTTCTGTAATGGAACATATTTTAGCTTTTAGACCTGACAACTCCACCTCCACCACCACCCCGTTTGCCATCTGTCATCTTGTGGATCCCTCTTACCTTTTTATCTTTTTATTGATGTGACGTATATATTTTAATTTGATTTTATTGTAAGCCACCCAGAGCCACTTGTAGTGAGATGGGTGGCAAATAAGTTCAATAAATAAATAAAGTCAGTCTCTGGAGAACATGGGCTTTACTTCACTGGAGGTGAAGGCTGGAGAGCTCCTGTCCTTGAACCTAGTGCTCGTCAACTTTTTTATACATGATTTGATGAGGGACAGAAGAGGTGTTCATCAGATTTGCAGAGGACATAAGGCTAGGGGATTGCTAACACCTTAAAGGATAGACTGAAAGTTCCAAGAGATATGCATAGATTTGAACATTAGACTCTATCCACACAAATGCTGTTCAGTGCAGAGAAATGTGAGGTTGGAAAAACCAGCTGCACAGGTACAAACATAAGAAGAATTTGGCTAAGCAGTAGTATTTGTGAGAAACATCTGTAGACCGCAGATTAAGCATTAGCCAGAAGCGTGCTATAGCTGCCAAAAAAGCCAGTGCTATCTTGGGCTATATCAACAGAGATACATAAACAGTGTGATGATACTTCTGCTCTATGCTGCACTGATCAGACTGCACCTGGAATACTGTGTCCAGTTCTGCTGCCACAAAACCTGAAATGCTGAGAAACTAGAAAGAGTGCAGAGAACAAGAAAGGCAGTTATGGGTTTGGAGGCTAAATCCCATGAAAGAACTAGGTATGTTTTGCCTAAAGAAAAGAAAGCGAAGGAGAAACTGATAGGTTATCATAGGGAAGACGTGGATATACTCTCTGTAAGGCCCAAGGGTACAACAAGAAGCTTTATAAACTGTCATCCGAACATGACATAAGAAGGAATTTCCTAACCCTGAGTTCTATTAAGCAGTGGAACAGTCTGCCTCCTGGAGTCAAGGGTGCTCCAACCCTGGTTTGAAAAACCTCCTGGCAAAGGTTGGACAGCCATTTGACTACAGTGGTGCGAGGATTCCTCCCTTGGTTGGTTGCACCAGGATTCCTTCCAACCCTGGAATTCTATGATTCTTTGAAATAGAACACAATATGCTTTCATGACAACTAGCTGAAAAATCAAGGACGCCTTAACAAAATTAGATGTATCTGATTAAAAGTGAATCTCTCATCTGAATGTGAATATGGCTTCTCCCAAGGAATCTAAAATAAAGTTATATTCAATTCAAGCTATTTTCATTTCTAGCTAATGAATTCACACTTTTATTGCTACATCTAAACAAGCCAAGAAAAGCAGAGGTTCTAAAAAATGTAAGGGAAAAGATTCAGATAAAATTGGACACAGAATCGCCCAATTATCAGTAATTTCCGACACTGCAGTGAAGGAAACCTAGTTGGAGTTTATTCCTATAATGAACCTTTCTGATATTGAAACTACCAGATACTCCATATGGATTGCCCCTGCAATTATGTTGGTCAGACAGAGAGAAAGCTAACCACCAGATTCCAAGAGTATGAGCAGGCGGTTAGATGAGATGACCCAAATTCATTGGTAGCCTCACATTGCAATCAACAAGGAATGCAATTCCTCCAACAATTCAGTTTTGCAGCCACTATGATTGTTGGCCGAGCAGGAAAATAGCTTGGGAGATGATTGAAGCTTGGGAGATGGCCCCCTCTTATCAGTTAAAAGGAACGCTGATTTACCACCTGCTTACCAGGTACTTAAAGAGCCAGGGCAGGGTGGGAAAAAAATAGCTATTAACAACATAGTACAGCAATTAACACATTAATTTACAACTAACAGCAATCAACAACGTATCTACAACTAGGAGTTATTTAAAGCGTAGAGCGGCTCAGTACGGGTGTTTTGGAGAGAGAGAGGTTCCCTGATGATAGGCTTTAGCATGAGCCCGAAAGTTTGGAGTAGGAAACTTTTAGTCCCGGTGACCGACTCTTACTGTTTTTTGCAATTTCTAACCGAGTTCATGCCTGTTTAACAATTGTATCAAAGGAAGCACAAAATAATGAAAACAAATCAACCAAGAAACAACTAATTGTTCAGTTTTTAAAATAATTTTTGAAAGTAATATTCCTTGGGTATAAACACAAATTACTAAAATTACAAGTCATAGGCACATCTAAGAGACAACTCATGCAGCCCTCATTATTCAACCCATCTAGGCTTTCAGTTAGTTACTTACATGTGGTTTGCTCTCAGAGAGATTTGGTCTCACACTCCAGTAATCCTTCACAGACACAACCTCCCTATTCAAATCAGGACCAGAAAGTCTTCTCCAGCCATCTGCGAAATGAAGACTTTCAGATCATTTAAACAATACTTAATGGTGAAGATTTCCACTAGCATAAACAACAGATATTTTGAAGAAATAGTAAAAACTGAAACCTTAATATTTACCTGTGTTGGTTTCTCTGTGCTGTTCAACTGAATGAACTGGTGACCCGTACCAGAGAGAATAAAAAAAGGGAAGAGACATCATCTTTTAATACATTAGAGAAAAGCAAAGAAGTAGACCACTTTATTTGTGCATGGAACATTTTCCAGCAAGGCTGCCTAATTCCCATAGAAACATGACTCCTTACAGCGCCTGACCTTTACAAACACAAAGCCATAGTTCAGAGTAGTGAAGAAACAATTGTTCACTGACATTTCATTCTAGCATACAAAAAGGCATCCAGAGTTCTCAGTAAGAATTCCAAATGCCACACATTATTGCAAATGGAAGATTTCAATATTTAACCTATGATGCAGCCGGGAGTGGAAAAATGTATCTGTCCTTCATTAGTCTTGCCAGATAAGATGATTGAGGGTTACAAGCAAGCAAGTGCGTTTAAAGAACCGATACATCCCATGCTATCTTTGTGGAGCCCAGCTGGAACATGAAACACAGTGTTAACACTTCAAATGTTTGGCTTATTTACACTGCTCTGAAATCATAAGAAAAAGTCCCACAAATTCTCCTTTTCAGGGCTATAATTATGCTATAATTATATTATAATATTAATTATATTATAATTATATTAATTATAATATAATTAATATTATGAGAAATAATATTTCTTCAGGGCTAGAAATATTATCGCAGCATTGCAAATTTCTTAAGTAGGTTTCAAGCAAGTTTATGGTTCTTTTTTTACTCCTTCCAACATTTTTCTATGTTTGATTCTGGTGCCACTTATTTTTCCCATCGTTCCCAATACACAAGAAAAATAATCTCCCTATCTCAGCAGCTAAGAGAATCAAAACAATAAAGCCATTTCTACACTAGGAAAAATTCCCTCTGGGCTGCTGGAACTGTAAAGAAAGAACGTGGGGAAAAAGGCCAACTGGTAGCCTCATGAAGAAAGCTGCATACTGTAGTAAAGAACCTGAAAATCAAGAGTGATCAACTTTTCTGGACCATTGACCAATAGTTGATTTTATGTCATGCCCTCAAAAGAGAGCCACAAGCAGAAGCGACACCCAAGAGAGTGGGAGAGCAGATATTAATAATGTACAGCTTAAATAAATAGACCTTCTTCATCCACCCAGTATTAGATTATTCCAGAACAGTTAGGTCATGAAAACTTCAGGAGCAAAGACAGTATCTGCTAATGTACAATTCATATTTATTTACTGGACTATTTTTATTTTATTATTTACTATTGCTCTGTTGCCCAAATAATTGCTTTCTTAAGATAAATTACTTAAAAGGTAAACACATCAATTCAAACATGTAGTTGAACTTAATATGCAGTAAAATTAGGCCAGAAGTCTTAGATTCACACCATTTTCATTTCTATTTTTCTTCACTTTAAACCTTACAGAGACTGATTTCAGTGATGTGCCAACAAAATGCATCAGTA
Source organism: Acrochordus granulatus (assembly GCA_032468055.1). NCBI lineage: Eukaryota > Metazoa > Chordata > Lepidosauria > Squamata > Acrochordidae > Acrochordus > Acrochordus granulatus. The sequence continues at coordinate 201,243 of JANHZU010007767.1, read as the reverse complement.
AACTGCAGTGTTGATGCTGGTTTGGGGCAGAGAAGAGGCACGAGTGCCCCCTAGGCTCTTCTCCCTAAAGATGTTGGAAATGGAATTTGAAAGAAGCACAAAGAAGAGTAGGAGAGGAAAGAAGAGAGAAAACTTCACCGGATGCTTAGGAGAATAATATCAATGTCCTTTGGTTATCTGAGATACCATTACCTGTAACAGCAGGTGCAAGTCCATGATCAAACTAAGCATCTCTCCAGTTTAGCACCTGCCTTACAATGAAGCAAGCCACAAAAGAGATAATAGCAAGAGTTTTTCTTCACCGTCTGTCCCGATTCTGCATATTTGTGTGATAAAGGGGGCAATAAAGAAAACTGTGGTGTAGAATCACAAGAGGTGGATTTAGCAGACTTTGGACACAACAGTCAAAATCTGTCCGTGCTCTATAAGCTTTTGTGTATGAGTAAAATTTCATTTGCCCTTTCATGCATGAATAAAATAAAATTAATTACACTTGCAGGCGTTAAAATTCCCATTTTACAAGTGCATGGGCATGCGCAGAATTCTGGCAGCTGAAATCCACATGTGTTCTCTACTATCCTTACTATAACTAAAACAGATGGATAAATACTTTTAACAGTATACTCTGTATATCTCAGTGCCATGATTAAAAAAATCCATTCCCTACATTTCAACATGCCTAGGGAGAATTATGATTGTGGGATGGGCAGACGCTGCTATAGCATGTTATTGTCCTCAGCAGCTATGTGGTAGCTGGCAGGGTCAAGCAGACTTGCTGGGGCTCCTGTTAAATATGAGATGGCATCACACGAGGACAGTGAGTAAGACTTTTAACTTTATTCATTTGTGGCTAGAGACCAAAAAAAAAACTGCATGCAGAGAAGATTACAGAAGGAAATTGATGACAATATTCTAATACTTCTCTATAAATATAGAATAAAGATTAAAGAAATACCCACCTCAGATTGCAGTGCTCAGAACATTCTGATACCAATGGCAAGTGGAGAAATCAGCAAGCAAAGAGTAAAAACTTTCAGTTTCCAGTATAATGAGTAAGAAAGGCTGATTAATTTTGCTTGCCAGTGTGACAGAGGAAGCAATGAAGAAAAATGTGGCGTATTGATTGGCTGCGAAGTCATGACATATATATATGACAAGGGCAGCAAGAATAGCCTACAGTGGAAGTAAAGAGCGCATAAGAATAAATGGAATGCTTAGCAAAGACTTCAGCACTGAACAGGGAGTAAAACCAGGATGTTAGGATATTACTTATGGAAAAATGTATGGTTGTGGTAATGTCAACAGTATACTGGTTGAGACATGAATGTATGGACTTCTATGTGCAGGTGATGAACCTGAATGAGTTGCAGTCAATAGAAGGTAGGACAGAGAGTAATGCAACAAAGAATATGAACTTGCACTTCAAGTACTGAAGTTTCATTTGACAGAAACACTGGAGAGAACAAATGCAAGTTATACACTTGTACATTTAGGAGGCACGGTGGCATAGCGGCTTAAGGATGCTGGTGGCTGAAATGGGTGGCGCTCCAGAAATTCGAGCCGCAGCATTACATGACAGAGTGCGCTCCCGTCACTTGCCTCCGGCTCCTGCCCACCCAGCAGTTCGAAAGCATGCTGCAAGTACCTAAACAGGTTCCACTTCAGTGGGAACTAGCTGCGAGGAAGAAGCAAGAAGCCAATGGTCCATGTGAGGCGAGGCTGGATGTGAGGCGTGCCCGAACAGCAGAAGGAAGCCCAAAAGTCCAAACGCTGCTAGTTGGGGGAGGGGTCATGTGGCCAGCATGACTATACACCAAGGTGCACAGAATGCTCTTACCTTCCCACCAATTTAGATGGTATTATTTATCTACTTGAATTGTGACATGCTTTCAACCTGCTAGTTGGCAAGAGCTGGGGCGAGTAACAGGAGCTCACCCCGTTACGTAGCGGCACTTGGGTCTCAAATTCGGGCTGCCGACTTTCTGGCTGACAAGCGCTGCATCTTGATCGCTAGGCTACCGCACCTCCAGATAAAATACTAGTGAATAACTAATATGAAGGAAGTGCATTGAAATAGTTCTGGTCATGCAGAGTGAAAAATAGATGAGGACTGAAATGTAAAACAAAAGTAATACATGAAGAGTGAGCGGAATGAACAGGGGAAAAAAGATCAAGAAACTAGTAGTTGGATGGTAGTTGGATAGTCTAAAATGAAAGAGAAACAAACTAAAAGTATGAATATATGCGGGAAGCCTTGTATGGACTTTTTGTTGAAAGAAAAAAACTGAATCGATGACTTATAGATCTGGCAATCGAAAAGGACAAAGAGGAAGCGGACAGAATAAGATGGCAATTACTCCATGGAAAGAAGGGGAGAAATTTTAATTTTCTTTTCCCCTCTCTTTAGATTCTACTGTCTGCTGGCTTACTACTTCTTCCTTTTCTCTGCACTCTGTGTAATGGTGCTTACCCTGAAATGAAGAGTGTGATCACTATGTACCAATGTCATCATGAGAACAAAAATATCCTAGAGAATGGCACATCTTGATCAGTATCCATTTAAATATTCTTGCTCAG
>JANHZU010007767.1:170093-198566 GCA_032468055.1 Acrochordus granulatus | reverse complement strand
TCAAGAGAGAAAATTTGAAATACTTGCACCCCAAAGGAACTGCATGGATTAAAGGCAGAATGTGGAAGGAAGGGAGGTTCCCACGGTGGATGACTGGCTTTTAAAACTCATTGACCTGGCAGAGATGGCAAAGCTGACGGCCCTCCTGAAGGACAATAATGCAAAGAAGTTTTGGGGTGTTTGGAAACTGTTCTCGGACTTTCTGCTGAAGAAATTTACCCAAGAAATTTTTGTAGACGGACTAGATGACGAAGTATTTAAATGCAAAACTATAAGAAATATTGTGTAACATGTGGCTGAAATAATTTAAGATATTGATATGTAAGCAATGTGTTACAGGAGTAAAACACGATGAGCAGTGTACGGCATAAGATATCTGCAGTCTATAGTTTGACATGCATGTTACACTATGGTTAAAAATGAGTTGTTATAAGGGTACCACATACAGGCAATTTTGATTATGATGTAAGAGGGGAACGTGTATGTTGTGGAGTTAGGCCAGGAATGTTATATGAGGGTTCCCCCCTTTTTGCTTTCTCCTTTTTCTCCTCCCCTTTTTTCTTTTCTTTTTGTGTCGTATTGAATTGACGATATTGTTTTATTTGTTCTTATGTGTTTTGTTATGTATTTTTGTTGAATTTTTTTTTGTTTCTTTATTTTTCTGTTGCTGAAAATTAATAAAAAAAATCTATTTAAAAAAAGAGTATGGCACAGCAGTCTCTGACAAAGAGGAAAGGTTGTGGTCCCCAGGGGGATCCTTGATGAGTGGAAAACTTGCCATTTGTCCACCTGGATCCATCTCCAAAACTCTTTTTTTCTGGGATAGACCAGCTTTTGGGTCTTAGGTTGTCTAATGCCAACACCTGGGCTTCCCTGCTTGAATCAGATTTTCTTTTCCTTCTTTCCCCATGATCAAGACTTCTGGCAGCCCTGGACACCCTTCTGGGGAGTCCAAAACTTAAGGATGTCTACTTTCATGTGTGTGCATAGGTCGGGAGTATGCATCTGCATATAATAAAATAAAGGGGTTGATTCTGAAAATGTGTGCATCTGATTTTGAAGAATTTATTTCAGTGAAAAAAGAAAGCAGGAAACACTCTGAGAGCAATTCTTGAGGAGATTACTAGTAGGAATAGTGGGATCAAAGTGAACAGAAATCTCACTTCAATTTCTAGTCTGACAAAAGAAATTATGATAAAGACAATTTCTCAGTTTTACAATGAATGTCAGGTTGGGTCACTGGTAAAATAGCTTCTCATCCAAATGTTAATTCTGGATGAAAATGCTACCCTGGCATGTAACATGGAGACCTGAACGGGGGAACAGGAGGAAGCTAATTCCTCTCCCCTCCATCTTGCCAGTTTTCTCTGTGGTTCAATAGGGTAGTGGAGGAATAACCTCAATGCTGATGTGAAATGTCAGTCTTATTGCTATGATTGGGTTACCAGGATAGAGCAAAACTTTGGGGCTCACAATCCCCCTTGCTCTCTTGCAACAGCTCTTCTTGAGCTACGTATCTGGAGTGATCTCAAGAGGTAGCTGTGGTTTGACCCAGGCCCCTTGTCCTGGGGAAGTGCAATATCCAACTTAAGAGCGCTCAATGACAAGAAGCTCAGCAGTCTATATCCACCATGCAACAAGGGGCATATCTTAATTAGTATCTGACCTTATGCATGCCATGTGAGAAGGTCAGTAAGGCCTGAACCAAAATACCCCTGAGTTAGTATGAGACAAGATCTGAAGATATTCTCATTCACTTGATGAGGTCAAACAGAAGATCATCAGGCTGCTCATGGTGAGCTATCAAATTCATGAAAAGTTCCAGGGGGCTGGGAAGAGCAAAATGATGAAAGCCCCACCTCTTTTGTGTGCATGTTATGATATTACATGAGCTGAAAACAGAACTCCCAAGTATGGGCTAACCAGTGCAAACTAGAATGGATCAATTACTTCTTGTGGTCCTGACACAACACTTCAATGTTTGTGTTAACTGCACTGGCTTTTTTAGCTACTACATCATATTTCCCACTCATGTTCAGGGGCATCCCACTAGGATCCCTCACACATCTTCCAATCCTGTGCTGGTGCATTTGAATTCTGTTATACAGTTTCAGGACAGCTCCTTATGCAGGATTCAGATTCAGATTCTTTATTGGCCAAGCATGGTTAGACACGCAAGGAATTTGACTCTGGTACAGCAGCTCTCAGTGTACTTGCAAGACAAGAGTAGATAATGACATAAACAAACAAAATTAGGTGCTCAACAGTAAATAAATAATAACACAAACATGAGTATTCAGCTGAATGATGTCATAGGGGAAAAACTGTCCTGTGTCTGGTTGTTTTGGTATGCAGTACCCTGTAGCACTGTCCAGAAGGAAGAGGTTCGAACAATTTATGTCCAAAGTGAGACGGGTCTGCAGATATCTTTTCCACCCTTCTCTTGACCCTCTCAATATACAGGTCCTCCATGGAGGGCAGGCTAGCTGCAATTATTATTTCTGCAGAATTGACTGTTGGCGTCTGTACCTGTCCTGCATGGTTGCTGCACTGAACCAGACAGTGATAGATGTACAAAGGACAGACTCAGTGATTCCTCTGTGGAACTGTATCAGCAGCTCTTGAGGCAGGTTGAACTTCTTGAGCTGATGCAGGAGGTACATCTCTGATGTGCCTTCTTAATAATGGTATTAATGTTAACCATCCATTTCAAGTCTTTGGAGATTACAGAGCTGAGAAATGTGAAGGACTGTGCTGTTGATATGTGTTGCTGAGTAAGGTAAAAGGGGATGAAATAGGATGACTCTTCTTGAAATCCACTATCATCTCCACAGTTTTGAGATACTGAGCTCCAAGTTATTTTGACTGCACCACCGGGCCAGCTGTTCAAACTCCCACCAGTAAGTAGATTCATCACCGTCTTGATTTATTCCAATGACCATCCACAAACTTCAGAACTTTGACAGAGGGATCCCCAGAGGTGCAGCTGGTGGTGTAGAGAGAAAAAAGCAGCCGAGATAGCACACAGCCATGAAGGACCAGTGCAAATTGTCCAAGTACTGGATGTAATTTTCTCTAATCTCACCTGCTGCCTCCTGTCTATCGGAAAGCTGGTCATCTCCCTACAGATATGGGCAGGCACAATGAGCTGTGTCATTTTATAGTGAAGAAGGTGGGATGATGGTGTTAAACGCTGAGCTGAAGTCCACAAAAAGGACACATGCATAGGTCCTTGGGAAATCAAGATGTTGTAGGATATAATGCAGTGTCATATTGATAGCATTATCTGCTAACTTATTTGCCCAATAGGCAAACCGCAGAGGGTCCAACAATGGATCTGTGATGATTTTCAAGTGGGTCAGCACCAGCCTCTCAAATGTCTTCATGATTATAGATGTTAAAGTGATAGGTATGTAATCATTCAGCCCACTGGTGGAGGCCTTCTTAGGAATGGGGATGATGGCAGAAAGTTTAAATCAAGAAAGGATGTAGCACAGCTCCAGTCATCTATTGAAAATCTATGTGAAGATATGGGCCAATTGTGCAGCACAGGTTTTCAGGCAGGAAGGGGTCACACCATCTGGACCAGGTGCTTTTCTGATTTTTTGCTTTTGAAGAAGACTTCAGACATCTTTCTCCAAAATCACCAGAGGTGGGAGCCCAGGAGGAGGTGAGGGCCCAGAAGGAAGAATGGATGAAGTTGTAGTAGAGGAAATATGTGCTTCAGATATCATCTGGCTGAGAACCTGTGCTGCAGAAGGATGTAAAGTGTTTCATTTGGGGCATCTGGGATGAGTCTTCTGATTTCAGCGGCATATAAATCCAATAAATAAATAAATAAGGGAAAAGGCCTTCTCAGAGACTACATTTATGCTCTGGAAGACGCTACCTTGGGAAGGGAGATTAGCAGCTGCTACCTAAACAGGTCGCCCTCATTCTGTAATCACTTGTTCCACGATCATTCAAAGTTACAACAGAACTGGACAAGGAGACTTACAACCAGACTTATAACGGTTGTGGCTGTTGAAGTCTTGTTACTGCAGTTCAGCCGTTTGCCAATCAGCTCACAATTACAATGGTCGCACTGACCCACAGTCACATGACTGCCATTTGCAAACTTTACTGCCAGTGTTTGAAAGCAAAGTCAAGCAGGGAAGCCAGCAGGAAGTCACGACAATCACATGATTATAGGCCACTGCAACCACATGGGATTCACCTGACAAGGGGAACCGGAACTGCCACAGTTATCATCGTAAGCCGGCATGGTCACGTGATAACATGCTTTACGACTGCATTGCTTAGTGATGGAGTTACCAGTCCAGTCTCAGTTGCCATAGTCCATAAAGCAAGGATTACCTGTATTTTTCCAATGGGTTAAGAACCATAGAATCAACTTCAGGATTTCCAGCCTTTGTTTTTCAGGAAGGTGCTATCTTTGGACTTTCTCTGCTTTCTAATTTTTATCACGCATCTGTAGATTTTTAGCCATTATAACATCTCAGATGAATCAACTGTCCAAACATGTTCCTCAAACGAAAGTTTTTAAAGAATCTTCAGCTCTCATTCTTCGGTTTTCCTCCTACCAGAACAATGGTTTATTGTTTATTGTATTCTCAAGACTACGCATAGGGAACTGCGCAACTGCACACTTCTCGGTTCATTTGCGTTAAAAATGCACTGAATATCATTCTGGAAATAGTTCAAACATTAACAGTGCTTTCCAGCAAACAAACTGTTTATCCAGAAAAGAAGTTCTATGAAAGGATGAATTTGAGCCTTTGTAATAATATGGAAAACGTCTAGCGAGGTCACTCTCAAAGCTCCCGGTCCACTGATGCGATAAGTATTAACCACACTGAGCAGAATAATTAACAGGCCTTTTATCGTAGTGCTGTTTGGATGGGAACTAGCAATTTCTAATGTTCTCTTGAATGCTGACAGCTCCATATCTCTCCTGATACTTTATTAAACCTGCGAATGGAGCACCTACCTATAAGTACGTTTGTTGAATGTTTTCCGCACCACCTTTATTTCCAGCTCCATAGCAACGTTGGCTCACAATGCCTCAAAGCAATAAAGGGGTTGAATGACGTTCTGTGGTGCACACATTTGTAAAAAGGCTTGCTGGGCGAAGCTGTTCTTCTGTTGACCTGGACAAACCTACCAAGGACTTAAATGACAGCTGGGTCCTCCTGGAAGAGCGGAGAAGCGGGAGAAGAAATGCTGAGTCTCCTTCCCCAGCACGTTTCTTTGTGCTCCTTTTAAAATTAGACTTTCCGTGACTTTGGCAACCGTTCATGTAGGAGCCCAATGGGACTCCTGGTTTCCTGCTCTGAGGTTACAAGCCTGGGACTCGGGCTTGGAGGATCAGCCAGAAGACTCGGATCTGCAGTGGGCTTTTGAACTGCGGCCAAAGGTTGAATTTGTGGCCTCTTCCAGTTTCCTAGTGAAAACAATCTCTTCCTGATGCTGTTCCCCTTGTTTCATCTGACCATTTATCGATGAAATACAGACGGCTGTTTCCCTCTGGAGGTGCCATTATAGTAGTAACCAGGATCTGTGGCCAACACAGCTGCGTGCTGGTAAAGCTTGCCTCAGCTGTGTCTTCTTACTACTGAAAATAAGAAAAGCTTTATATATTTGTCATGAATCGTGTAACATACACCTCAAAGTCTGAGGCACAAGAAATGTCTTCTATTAACTGTCCAGATGAATGTACAACTGACGGATCCTTACAGCTGTTCTTCCTAGCATTTTAGAACAAAGAGGAAGTTCGGATTCAGATACATTATTGGCCAAGCCAATAGTGGTTAGACACGCAAGTAATTTCACTTCGGTGTAGCAGCTCTCAGGATATTTGCAACATCAGTAAACAACAGTAAGATAATGCATAACAATGTTAGTTGTTTGGTAAGGGTGGCGTCAATAGAAGGAAGTGTGGAATTAACAGGCACGTATACACATTATATCTTAGACAGAACTTCTGGGTTAATTAGAATTCCCTACCTGTTGCTCTGTCTACCTTGTAGCATGATCATATGGCATTGGTCTCACATTCATCCGAACAACAGCACAGGGAAAAAACTGTTCTCGTGTCTGGCAGTTTTGGTGTGCAGTACCCCGTAGCACCTACCAGTTGGGAGAGGTGTGCACCAATTGTGTCCAGGGTAAGAAGGATCTTCAGGTATCTTCTCCACCCTTTTCTCGACTCTCTCAGTGTACAGGTCTTTTGTGGAGGGCAGGCTAGTTGCAATTATCCTTTTTGCGATCTTGGCTATACGCTGAAGTCTGTGCCTGTCCTGCATGGCTGCTGCACCGAACCAGACAGTGATAGATGTACAAGGGACAGACTCAGTGATTCCTCTGCAGAACTTGTGTCACAGCTCTTGGGGCAGGGTGAACTTCCTGAGCTGGTGGTGCAGGAAGCACATCCTCTGATGTATCTTCTTAATTATAGTGCTGATGTTAACCGCCCGTTTTAAGTCTCAGGAGATTATAGAGACCATAAACTTGAAGGACTGGACTGCTGATACCATGTTGGTATCAATATGGTAAGAAGGGGTGAAATAGGAGGACTCTTCTTAAAATCCACTGTCATTTCCACAGTTCTGAGTGTTTTCAGCTTTGATTGTTTTGATGGCACCAAAGGGCCAGCTGCTCAACTCCCCATCTGTATACAGACTCATCACCATCACCAATGAATCCAATGATTGTTGTGTCATCTGCAAACTTTGGAATTTTGACAGAGGGGTCACTAGAGATGCAGTCATTTGTGTAGAGAAAAGTAGCAGAGAGAGCACACATTCCTGGGGAACACCAATGCTGATTGTCCAAGAACGGAATGTAATTTTCCCCAGCCTCACCCACTGCTTCCTGTCGGTCAGAAAGCTGTTTACCCACTTACAGATATGGGCAGGTACAGTGAGCTGAGTCACTTTGTGGCAAAAGATTTCTGACTTAAGGGTATTAAAGGCTGAGTCGAAGTCAACAAAAAGGAATTGCACATAGGTTCTTGGGCAGTCCAGATGTTGCAGGATACAGCATAGCGACCTATTGACAGCATCAGCTGCTGAACAGTTTGCCCGATAAGCAAACTGCAGAGGGTCCAGCAACGGATCTGTGATGGTTTTTAGATGAGTCAGACTTACCTGAAGTCATGGCACCAAAAGATCCTGAGTTAGGCACAGGCAAATTTGGATCCCCTCTGTGAATTAAAAAAAAGGATAATGTCCTTAAGTTACATTATATTATAACTTTGAAAAACATGCTCCACACTGTTAGGCTATGAATATCCTCTCAGCTACTCTAAGTTTATTATTGTTACAGTGATGTAAAATAGCTCATTGGTAAATGTGGAATCCTCAGGTTAGGCCTACTAGGTAATGAAAGGGTTACTCCAAAGTATATTTATTGTCTTCTGCAAAGTATATTGTGCTGGTATCCATGGTGTCATGTACTGTTATTTACAGGTTCCTAACGGTAACACTGGATGTGGTGGAACGACAATTTAGGAAGAATGCCATGCTCAAACCTTCATCCCACCTGTTGTTGTTGTTCACTCGCGCAGTCGTGTCCGACTCTTCACAACCCCATGGACTGCATTACCCCAGGACCCCGGTCTTGCACTGCCTCCCGGAGTCTTCCCAAGCCCACGCCCATCACACTGACTGTGCTATCCATCCACCTCCTCCTCTGCCGTCCCCTCCTCCTCTTCCCTTTGATCCTTCCCAGCATCACAGCCTTTTCTAATGAGTCCTCCCTGCGCATAATGTTCCAGTGTGTAAGAGAGAACAAGGGAAGCTGAAATAACGAGAGCCATCTCTTGTTATAAATCTATATTACAGTGTATTATTATATGGCACATCATCACTCAGCAAATAAATCATAGGATACCCCTTCTACACAGAGAGAGCCACCCCCACAGTCATGAGGAAGCACAGGACTCCAACAAATGCTACAGTGCAACAACACAAGGACCGTTCTTATACAACTTAATAAGCAAACAGACGTCCTCTTTGATAAAAGATTGTATCATACAGCTACATCTGTTCCCCCCCCTCACTATGTTTTCTACAAACTTTCTGCCTTGGGATGCAAGAGAAACACCTAGCAGGCCTTCGGGCTCTTAAATGAACCAAGCAGCCCATTTAAGAAAACGAGGAAGGCGCATCAAAGCTTCAAACTGTGACTGCTATAAATAGCTGCCACCTCCATCAGGAATTTAACAAGCCTCCCACCCCAGCAGATGTTCACAGCGTCTCTCCCTCACCCTCTGCAGAAGCAAGCGAGACACAGTTTAGAGGAAAGCTGTAAGCACTAGGGAAGCTGTAAAGAGAAGAGGAGGGATATGGATATTTAAATGCCCCATTAGCCCTAGGATGCTCCATTTTTAAACTGGAAAGGTAGAGAAGGCGAGCCCTTGGCTAGCATGCAGGTTTTATGCTTAGACACCTTGATAAATACGATACACAGCATGCCATGAGTACGCATGTAAGCGTGAACGTTTGTGGGAAGGGTAAGTGAAGAAAAGGAACAAGCCATCTTATCTAACATGCTTCTCACAAACAGGAATGGGCATGCAACTCTCCACCTCAACGTCCGTAGGGTAACTTTTTAGGGGAGCACAAGAGGAGGAGGAGCATTTTCTCAAGGATGGGACCATTTAATGCTATTACTAACTGATTATGCAACAAGCATACAGTTCTGAATTACCCGATACGCTTTTTCCTGCCTTTGCCTTGAAATGTTTGCTTTATAATGAACTGTTGCATTATGCTAAGCAATGGGACTGCTTACAATGGACGGTTTCTGCTCAGACACCCAGAGGTGGACATCTCATATGAGGACTTGGGCACTGAGATGGAAGAGGAAGAATAGCTGGACTGGTGTCCTGTAGGTCCTCCATGGAAAAGCAGAAAGAATTTTGGCTCGAGAAGTTCACAGTCCATACACGAATGCTCAGAGAATGGGAAATGCCCTCCAGATGTGCTGTGCAGGTATGTGTGAGATGTTGCTACTGTTAGCCAGTGATAAGTGCCAGATTAGCTCTGGGGAGACCAGGTACAGGACTCTCTGCCCAGGCATCTCTGGGTGACTTTGGGGGAGTCAGTCTCTCTCAGAACCAACCTGTTATAGGAACTCGAACCAATGGTTGCAAATATCCAGCTCCTGGGTTCTTGCTGCAAAATTCATAAATCGCGCTCTGGGTTAAACGTATATTTATTTTCCTGAGCTTTCGGACTCCCCCTAGAGCCCATCCTCTGTTGCTGTTGTTTTTGTGGCCGCGATTGCATGCATATGATTGGCTTTGTAGTCCTCCAAGGATGGGCTCTGGGAGGAGTCCGAAAGCTAAGGACAATACTCTTAACCCGGAGTGCAATTTATGGACTTTGCAAGAGGAACTCTTGCAAAAAAAAAAAAGCCCTGACTTGAGTTCCTGAAGGCCATAAATTTAACAAATAATATTGCATAGAGTTTGTCTAAATCTGAAGTGATGACTTCCAAACATTTTGAAAGAAAGGTAAGGCTCAGTTTAAAAGACCATTTACAGGGGAAGGTGCACCCCTTAAATATAGATTTACATCATTTGCTTGAATTTATATCATTTGCAGTAAAGCATTAATTAGTCGACGAACCCTCAATTAAAACAAACTTAACGAGGGGGAGTTTCCAGGGAAAAATTATCTATTGTATTCAAAGCCTTTTAAACTGAGGTTTTGTTGTGTCCAAAAACCATCATTGCCTTAAGCTGGAGGATGTAGAGGACACAGCAAAATTGAAATATGTCTGGATTGAAAACAGAAATATATTATGAGAATGGAGGGGCTTCACTTCAACCGAGCAGTTAGGGACATATTGAATTTAATTCTCACACTGAGAGGAAAGGAAGACTTTCAGTGCAGCTTATTTATAGCGCTCGTGCTGTTCTTTTATACGTTCCTAAAATGTATTCCCAAAGGTTTACTGAACTATTTTGAAAGAACTCTCTTCCATTCCACTCCTGCCTATTTTTCATCCAGAGAGGTAGGAGCGTTAATTTCCCAAAGTTCACATTATAAGGCAGATCTTGGTTCTCAGGTTGATGAATAACAAGTGTTGCCAACCAGAAATCTGCTTTCGCAGGAGTGCTGGGAGCTAATGGACTTGTGTTCATGTGGATTGTTTTCAGTGTGTTGTCGTGAGCATGCGGAGAGGCTTTGAAGATCCACTCTTTGCTTGCTCGAATCTTTCTTAACTGATTAAAAATTAACATGCTTGTGGGAGATTATTAATGCCTCCCTGAGATAGAAAGACAGATAATTGACTGATTACTGTACTCTTACAACCATATCAGATGAAAGCAAAATCCAAGGTCCATTTCAAGGATAAAGTAGGTAAAAAATACAGTAATAAAATACATATGTGCTGAATGAAAAGAATCAAGCTCAAATAAAAGTATCATGATACCTTGATTTGTGCAGTGTAACAGATGCTTAGCTGAACTGTCTTGTCTGTAGACTTAGCAGTTCTGCTCATGCTACATACATACATAGACATATATGTTAGAGCCCAGGAGGAAATAGGGCAATCTGCAATTCAGGTATGAGTGGGTTGTTCTTTCAAGGAGGGATTTTAAGATTTTAACAGAAGCCTAGAAGGGGCATACAGTTGACAATCAAACAAAGCTCGAGCAATACCTTTGATAGCTGGGGCACTGCACGTACACATCCTCCCATGACGTGGCAAGCGATGGAAGCACCCATATTTGGCCATGGAATCCAACGGTTCAAATCTTGCTCTAGGACAGGCCCTTCTTAGGAATTGCATCAAACTCATTGAAAGGTATTTTTCAGTTCGGAAAATAGTTCTGTTCTTAGCCAGCCAATTTAAAGATCGATTTTTTGCCAATAACTTCATGTATGTTTAAAAATGTCCTTTGCCTGAAAGGCCATTGAGAAGAAATATTAGGTAGAAAACCCATGCTGTAAATTGCTTTACCCAGGAGGTGGGCTGGGTCGTATTTATTCAGCAAAAAATATTTTGGGTATTGAATGGACCCTCTGTGAATAGGTAAAAACTTTGATTTTTGAATAGCTATGTGTGTATGTAATGGGTACCTGTTTCCCTCTGACCAGGGGGGCTGATGTACTCTTGTCACTTCCCAATAAGCTTCTTCAAAAACGGGTCTGAACTTATTCAAGGGAAATAGCTGTTGTAAGCCCACCCAGTTCCAAGCCATTAGGTCAGCATTGGGACTGCGTTTGCCTTGAATAGTTTCAGTATGGCGGTCAAGTTACTTATGGAACTGTAATGAAATAATTAATATAATTTTTTGGTACTTGCCTCAGTCTTCTTTTAAAAAGAGATGCCTACAACTCAGAGTCGGTAAAGACCATTCCTAACCAGATTAAAGAATTCCCTTGTTCAAGAGTTTCCCTGGCCAGCTGCCAGTTATCTTTCTTTCTTTTTTGCTAAATACCCTCACTTCAGATTTGGTTTTATTGATGTTTAGAGAACTGAGAATGCAACATGTACTTAGTTTCACAACAATCTTCTCAGGCCTATTTGAGAGTGCCATTAGAAATATATCATCAGCATATAAAATAATACTAATAAATTTATCATGGATCTTTGGTATATGAGTTCTGAAGCATACAGGAATCCTGGAATTTCGTTCACATAGATGTTAAAAGCATTGATATTAGAATACAGTCCTGTCTATGGGTAGGATATGCTCTGAGTTAGAGAACTAATTGTACCCGTACACATTTTTCAAGTGGATGTTTAAGCAAGGGGTCTTAGTCAGGAATCATAGAATCAGAGGGCTGGAAGGGACCTTGGAGGTCTTCTAGCCCAACCCCTTGCCCAAGGCAGGAGTCCTTATACCATCCTGGACAAATGGCTGTCCAATATTTTCTTGAAAACCTCCACTGATGGAGCATCTACAATCCAGGAGTTCCATTGCTTTAATCATTCTTACAGTCAGGAAATTCCTTTTTATTACCAGGTTGGATCACCCTATGATGAGCTTCCACCCATTGCTTCATACCCTGACCTCAGGTACTCAGAATAAGTTGACCCCCTCCTCTCTGTGACAGCCCCTCAAGTCTGTCACAGAGAACTATCATGTCACTCCTAACCCTTCTCTTTGTTAGGGTAGACATACCTTCCCTTAATCGTTCATTGTACTATTTAGCCCCCAGACCCCTTATCATCTTTATTGCTCTTCTCTGTACTCTTTCTAGAGTTTCATCATTTTGTATTGTGGTAACCAGAATTGGATGCAGTATTCCAAGTGTGGGTTTACTAGTATGGTATAAAAAGGTACTATTATCACCTCATGTGATCTTGATGCTATCCCTCTGTTGATACAGTCTAGGACTGCATTGCTTTTTTGGCAGCTGCAGCACACTGCTGGTTCATATTTAAGTGGTGGTCCACCAGGACACTTAAATCCCCATCACAAGTACCATAGCTGAGCCAGGTACCTCCTATTCTATGCCTATGCATTTGTTTTTTCCTGCTCAAGTGCAGGACCTTACTTTTCTCACCACTGCGTCCTATTGGAAAAGCCCAGTGCTCAATGAACTGCATCCTGCTGGATAAGCCCAATGCTCAAGTCTGTTGAGATCCTTCTGAATCTTGGGCCTATCTTCCAAAGTGTTAGCAATTTTTGGTACTTGTCTCAATCCTCACAAAGGACTCAGAAAGGAACTTCCCTAACTTATCAGGCTGTAAAGAGGGAAACTTTAAACTATCAGGCTTGCAAGACTCTAATGATGTAGCTTTCTTTACAATAAAGTAGAATTAGCTCATCTGGTCTATATATCCTATCTCATCTGCTAAGGAAGGCTGACAAATCTATGAAGGTAGTAGTAAACAGTTTCTGGCCATTAATTACAGGTATTCTTTGACTTACAATCATTGATTTAGGGATTGTTCTGAGTTACAAGAGCAGTGAAAAAAGGTTCTCACACTTACGACTGTTGCAGCATCTCCATGGTCATGTGATTGCAATTCAGATGCTTGGCAACCAGTATGTATTTATGATGGTTGCAGCATCCCATTTGCGACCTTCCCAGCTGGCTTCCAACAAACAAGTTCAATGGGATTCACCAGATTTGCTTGATGACTGTGTGCTTCAATTAACAATGGCAGAAAAAAAAGATTATAAAATTAGGCATGGTCACATGTCTCTCTTAATGACCATGTCACTTAGCAACAGAAGCTCTGGTCTCAATTGTGGGTCATAAGTCATGGAGTATTATGCTTGTTTTGTTATGAGATGGTGTAAAATAAAAGAGTTTTGTATCATAGAATGCTCTGGTCTAAACAAAGCTTGTTTTTCCACACAGAGATTTTTGTTTCCATTACCCAGTTTTCTATTTTACTCAAAAGGTGTTTGCATACATCTTATCACAATTCCAATAAGGCTTATAGGTCTATAATTTTGGGGGTCACCTTTGTCTCCTTTTTATATATGGGTTCTATAATGGCAACTTCCCATCTGACTGGGATGCAATCTGTATTATTTATATGGGAAAACAACTCTGCTAACCATGGGGCCCCTTGAGTAGGGATATGTTCCCATTTTCTTAAAGGGGGCAGATATATGACTTTCTCTGAAAAGACCTTCCTGGATCAAGATCATCTTTGTGATTCAAGACCACAAAAGTAGAACTACTTTTCCTACTGAGATGACTGAGAAGGTCGTGTCTTCAAGCTCCAGATGCATCAGTATATAACTAAGTAGACCAATCTGAGTTTCATCCAGATACAGCAGTCAAATTGCATTGATCAGGAAGTAGTTGGAGGGGATGCAACCTTGTTAGTTCTTCTGGATCTCTCTGCAGCTTTCCTTACCATCAATGGTAGTCTTCTGGGTCATCTGGTGGGGCTTGCAATCAGTTTTGCAGCGGTTCCAATCCTTCATATTTGGACATGATGATGTTTGGAGATCACTATTCCACACTTAGGTCACTGACCTAGGGTGTCCCAGTGGGCTCTATCCTGTCCCTTACTGTTTAACATTATATGAAATCAATACTGTACACTGACGACATCAGCTGCATTGCTCCTTACCAATGAATTGCAAAGAAGCAAACAACACACTTGAATGTTGTTTAAACTTGCTAATGTGCTCAGTGAGGGAAAGCAAACTGATATAAAACCCAGACAAGACAGAAGTATGAGGGAAACTGGAGTTGGAGGTTGGGATAAGACGTGCTTTGAACAGGAATGTACTTCCCCCAAAAGGCATATTTCACACTGGGAGTGTTTTTTGACCCATCCACCTCCACTTATTACTGAATTTGAAGTAGAAGCTACAGGCAAGAAGCATGCTTGTACAAACACACTCATATGCCTAATGTGATCTTTATTGATCCAATGGGTTTAGTGACTGTTACTCATGCCTTGGTTACATCCCATCTTGACTACTGCAATGTGCCTTGAGTGAGCCTTCCCTGAAAAGTGTCAAAAATGACAACTGGTATAAAATGCAACAACTGGTCTGCACTGGGATCATATGATACCTAGATAGAAAATCTGTAATGGCTATTGTCTTCTCTTGTTATTGTTCCTTTGAGTTATTGTTGACTCCTAGTGACTGACTGGTTCTGCAGTTTTCTTGGCAAGATTTTGGAAGTGGTTTGCAACTGCCTCTTTCCTAGGCCTAAGCAAGAGTGACTGGCTCAGGATCACTCAGCTGGCTCTGTGCCTAAGGTGGGACTAGAACTCATGGCCTCCAGGTTTTAGTCTGATGCCTTAACCACCACACCAAGCTGGTTGTCTACAGAGCCCACTTTAAGGTCTTGACCACTCTTGACCTTGAAAGCCCTGAATCTTGGAGCAGATTTTCTGTTTCTGCTTCGTCCACTATGAACCTGTCAGTTTTATTTTGATCAGCAGAAGATACTTTTTGGGAGACTCCGTTATAGCCAGAAGATCAGCTATCTGGAAAATGGTAGAAGACTTCTGTGTCCCCTCCCCTGCTCCCAGTTATGGAATGCAAAATCCCAAGGAATCCCATTATTGAGGAAAATTATGAAATCCTATCCTTTTCACCTAGCTTTTAATTATTAATTGAACTGATTGTAATGATACTGATTTTAATTTTGCCTTGCTTTTCATGTTATATAGTTTATATTTTTAATTTCTGTAAGGTGCCTCGAGTGTCGAATGAACAAACAGGCAGAATGTAAATATAATTAACAAACTGAGCACTCGTTCTATACCAGTGGAATTCTTATCCTTGCTAAATTCACTTCTCGGGAATCTTTTGCAAGCCAGATCCTGTTGGATTCTTTTGATCCTCCTCATCCATTAGGCATTAAAACTTAAAATCTTCTTGGCAAAATAATACACCCATAATAACTATTTACAAATGCTGCTAAAATAGGAAAACGTCAAATATTCCGGAGTATGAGGAGGCATGGAATAAAGAATTGGAAGCTCTTGTTCACAAATATTAATGTAAGGCTGTTTAGTATATATATGTATGTATGTATCACATTTTCCTAGTTTTAAATTACAAATAATTTGGTTAAAATTGTTTTATATCTATTGGTCAACTATAAGTTTTTTGGGGGGAAAATAGTGGGTTCAGTTGATTCTGGGAAATTCAGTGTGCAAAAACAAAACATGTTGTGGCCCCATAACAATAACTGATTAAATTCACATGCTGTCTGACTCAAGCATTTCTGGGAAGCTTACAAATTGTTCAAAACATTTAAAAATGAGGAACAATAGAAAACACAAAAACAACACAAAACAAAACAAAAGAGCAGAGATGGCAGACAGGCAGGCAGGAAGGAAGAAGTATCAACATCAAATGTCTTTCCCACAGTCTTAGGCAAAGAGCCATGTCTTCAGGGCCCTTTGAAATGCCAATAGGGAGGAGCCCTGTCTGAATCTCAGAAGGAATCTTATTCCAGAGGGCAGGCAGTGCTACAGATGTGCACTTCCGGGGTCCTAGTAGGTGGCACTATGCTATGCTATGCTCCACGACATTATGCTACACTGCGCTATGGTATGCTATGCTACATTACGCTACACTATGCTATGCTATGCTATGCTACGCTCCTTCTGGGACAGAATTCATTAAATCTTAATATTCATTAAACTCTTTATTATAATCACTGCCATATGACAGAGCAATATATTCTGTGTACTTTTATTGTAAAAAAAAACCCACTATGATATTATAAGTTTGGAAAATCACTTGTTCTCATTAGCCAGTAGTTTGAAGAGCTAACCTCTTTTCCTCTTGTTGCCAGGAATCCAAACACTTTAGACATTGGGATCTATAATATATGCAAGTTTATAGCCCTAGATTATTTTTTTAATTATGAAATTGGATCTTAATTACCCTAACATTTAATAAATAATCTCTTAAGCAATTTCCTAACTAGACTCCTGGAGAAATTTCTCTTTATCAGGATGAATAAGATGTACAAGAAAGCCAATTATTCTTGACTTAATGCTAACTAATGGCATAAGACAACACGGAAATATTAAGAATAGAAGAAAGTGCTCATAAAGTGCTGAGGTTCTCACTTCAGAAGATTAAAGCTGAGTATTGACTAAAACATATCTCAAACTTCAACTGAGAAGATTTTAATAAATTCAAAACAATGCTAAGTAGATTCAGTTTGGGGAGAAGCACAAGGTAGTTATTAGTTTCTAACAAAGGAAACTCTAAAAATGCAAACAATTTAAATGAGGAGAAAGAATGGAATACAGCAAAAGAAGCCGGTTTGGCTACACAACATCATTGTGATGATCTGACAATGAAAATGGAACCACGCAAAAAGCCAACTCATCAAGGAAGAGTAGAGATAGCAAAGACAAGAGTTGGAAAACTACGGAATAAGTGTGTGTAAGCAAAGGATGTTAAGAATTACACATGTCAGATTTGTTCAAAATACTGCTCAGGGACAACATGAACAATGTCGACAAAGAAAGACACAGCTGTTCATCTATAACTTGGCTTCATCTTCTGCAAAAGTCTCTGAAGGGAATGTTGACCGAACAGAATTTCAGCTTGAGGTTAACAGAGAAATGGTCAATAAGTAACTTTTTACCTTGAAGGAGTTCAAATCTTGAAAAAAAAGTTTTTAAAACCTAGACAAAAAGGAGTTGCTGACGGTCCAACTGAACCTTTATCCAGGATTCCTGCAATAGTCTGGAGAATAAGTGAGGTAACAAATGAGTTGGCGGAGAAATACGGAAAAGGGATCTGGCCAATGCTTGGAAGATGCTAGAGTAGGTCAGAAAGCAACTGATCGGTAAAGAACTTGAAAAAATGCTTGGATACTAGTAGTCACCGTGGATGTGACACAAATCTTTCCAGCCTAACCTTATCTCATTTCTTGTTGGGAAGTGGACACAATATAGTGGGCAGAAAAACATTTGATACAACACATTATATCCTGGTTAGCAAAATAATTAACAAGAAGTTAGATGGCATGACTATTTTGTGAAAACTATGCAAAAATGCTAACAAATGGTTTCACCTCAAACTGGGGTGAGAAACGATGTGTGATGCCCTGCAGTCTTCAGCATTTTAATTAATACCTTGAATGACGTGGTAAAGAAACTTTTTGTGGAAGCTGCATGAAATTGGATAAATAATCAGCCTGGAAATTATGTCTCATAATTTAGAGAAATGGGTCCACAATAAAAGGAAATATAACCAATAGAAATCAAAGTTATTATGAAAAGTAAATCAAATGCACAAGTACATGGGGATATCTCATTTGCACGAATATCTAGGACCACTTGATCTGGAATTTTAGGTAGTCAAAAGATGAATAGAAGTTAGCACAGAGACACAACTGTGGAAAATAATACAATTTTAAGTTGCATCAATAGACACATACTATAGTTTCTAAATCATTGTAATGATAAACTATTCTGCATTTTCACTATTATTTTTTAAGAATGTGTCCAGCTTTGGACAGCATATTATCAAACAGTTTTACAAAAGGGAAGACAGCAAGGAGAACCAGGGATTAAAAATGCACCCTGTAGGTATATTTAGCTTTGAAAAGACAAAAACTGAGCAAAGATATAGAACCCCTCTTCAAATGGCAGAGGGGTATCCCATAGGAAAAAAGCCATGACTTGTTCGCTAAAAGCTACTCGATACACCTATTTTAATTCCCCACACTTAGTAAGTCTGAAGTGTAATAAAATGTCTAACATTAATATTTTGCTTCTCTGTGGAAACATGGAACAAAGAAGTTTTTCTTCACATAAACTCTATACGAAATCCACATCCTTCCAGTGGAAGTTTAATGTATGTCAAAGTAAATGAAACTGAGTATTGAAATGTACTGTTTTCCAATCTGAGCTTCCTTCAGCTGAACTGCAGAATTGTAGAATTATTATTTTTATTTACAGCAGCATTTGTATTTGTTAGCTACCTCCACATGAATTCTTGTGGAGCAAGGCCAGCAGATAGAGATTCAAGGACACAGTTCTCTGACTAAGCTAGTCTAACTGAAGATATAGAAAAGCTGTGATTAGAGTAGAAAACCAATTACCAACAATAAGCCTCAAGACATGCACATCTGTCTTCAGATCTTCCTGATCCTCACAATATTTTGCTCTTCAAGGTCATACTCATGGAGTTCTCCTGCATTTATCTTCCAAATATCAACACTATGATGTAGATTGGTCAGAAAGAGAGTTCAATTTGTTCGCAAACAGTCAGATCCATGGCCGCTCAATGACTTGGATTGAGTCTCACTGGTCAGCCCAACCCACCTTAATCTTAAACGCTGAAGTGCTGTGACCCCCAAGATAAGTTATTGTACTTAAAACACATATACCCCTACAAAAGTGATGGTTTTAATGGGGTGGATTCTGAAAGCAATTGAACCTGAGTATGCAAGTTGCAACTTCTTCCAGGCTTTGTTTGATCAAACTAGCCACCTGCTTATGTGACCATCCTCATCTCCCAACCTGTCTAGGCAGAGTGAGATCAAATTCTGACAATGATCCATGTTGCATCTGAGCTTTTCTTCCCATGCTGTATAAACAAGCCGCTTGTTAGCTTTATTAGCAAAGTAACTGATAGCTTAAATGACCCCTTCTAATTTTATGATTCTATATCTATTTTATGATTTCATGAACCCTGTCTTTGTAATATTCCCTAAGATTTATTTGCTATAACTCTTGAGGTTTTCAAGCTAAAGATCTTATGCTGCTACCACTAATCTCAGGAAAAGAGTTTTAAGTGGAGAATTTAGGGTGTGAAGATGGCACACTGAGACATAAACCAGGGCAGATGAACAAAAGAACATCTAGGACAGAAAGCGATGGCTAGCTGAAGCAGAAAGCAACCAATGTTGTATGATTGAGGCAATTGCGTTGATATGGAGTATTCACACGACTCATACATGGTATACCATGAAAAAATATCTACATTCCATAAAGCCAGATTCTTGGAACTTAACCTGTTGGCTGCAAAACATTCCATAGTGATTCTTTCGGTATTTACAACCAATATAGACTGCAGGCCATCAAGGATATTCTGTGATGCTGCTGCCATTTTATTCTTTCCCACAATCACTTCAGTTTAAAACATTTATTTCTAAGCCAGGGAAAACATTTATTTCTAAGCCAGAACATAGAGACAATATTCATATGGCTTCACATACCTCTAAGAACTTCAAATCTGATCCCCCAAAGTTTCCTTTCTACCTGAAAGATACGGGTGAAATCTTTATCAGGATGCCTGGACAAGTTCTCCCATCAATGTCCTTCAATAAAGTTGAAGAAGAGATTCTCTATCAATGTCCTTATTGAGACGTCAGTTAAGAATCATTCTACAAACCTCTGTACAGATGAATCCATTTCACTGACTCACATTCTGTTGTTAAACTATTACATGAGAAACATGCACTCAAATTTTGCTAGAAATTGACTGACCTCTACGCATATTTATATGCTTCCAACCTTCACCCGAACACATCAGAAACCCATTGTTTGCCTAACTTTCCAACACAACAGTATCTGTTCAGACTCAGCAAACAGAGCGATAACTAAAGAATTTAAACCCAACATTTCACTTCAACCAGTGAAGCAAAACAAAACCAAACAAACAAGCCAGAGAACTCCCAGGAACAAAATACTCCAAAACAGAGCCAAAGAGAAAACAAACTTTTTTCAACTCCTTTTTTGCTACAATAATTTAATGCATCATTAGTTTCGCCCACCATGTACGATGACAATTCCCTTTTGCATGCTAGATAGAAGGCCGGCACTCATTCCATCATACAAGCTAAACAGCTACTTACCAGGCAGGAATGGACCATTCCAGTGCTACTCATTAGCGGCTAACTCTGCAGAGACTGATAGACTATATCAGGTCCTAAATCACGTACTAGGAAAGAAGAAAGTTGGCTAAGAATGAGTTCTGTTGATGTTTCTAATTATCTGATTGAGGATACAACTTCCATAAAAAAAATTAACTTTTTGACTTGGGGGTAAAGAAGCCTGGATTTTAGATTTATCACACTCAGAGTTGAGGAAATGCTGTCTTAACCAGTCTCACGTGCAAAGTTGGTTCAATTTCCTCTTCAGCATGGACATACTGAAGTCCCAATACATGAACTGCCTCTAAGGAAAACAGCACTGAATGCTAAGTCCATACATGGAATAAAATGTTGTTCACTGCAGCCTTAAGCCAAGGAATGATATTTAAGGCATGATAAACTTGAAGCAAAACAGAGCAGTCAAATGAAACTAATGAAGGTTTATTCGATGTCGAATTAAAACAGAGTTCAAACAAATAACAAAGACGACTCCTACAGACTTATTATCATAAAAAGTGCAGTTCTACCATTCCCACAAATATAAGATCTTCCTTTGATCTTGGATCATTACCCAATAAGATTCTCAAGCCGAAGAGATTCTGTTTCCAGACATGGTTAGAAAAGGAAAAGAACTGAGAGGTCAATTAAAGGGGTTGGAGAGTGTCTATGCGTGCATAGCTGGGACAGGGAAGTATTTTATTTATATTTTATAAGATTTATTCTCTTGGCAAGATAGCTGGGGAGGGTATTGCACTTTAAGGTCAAATGATTATTATTATTTTATTGCCCTATACTGAACCAGAGGATTCATTCAACCAGTCAAGGGCTTGTCATTCCCACAGCTTTTCCAAACAAGGCAATTTTTGCCTTTTGGAATTTTGAGGGGAAAAATAGACCTATTAAGATTCCCTCTTAAACTGTTCCAGCAAAAAACCCTAAAAGTAGGCTACAGCTCTGGCTCCGCCTGTGGCAATTTCATGATGTTACCATCCATATTCCCTGTGGACCTCAGAATACACTACAGTGGGTGGAATTCTTGATCCCGGGTATTTGGTGCAGTCCAGAATGGCTTCAATGGTTCCACCAAAGATTTGCTCAGCCTTGCAATCCAAGCAGTTCTTAACAGAGCTGGTGCTGAATTTAGGCCTTCCTAACCCACACAGCTTCCTTATCCTCAGACATAAACTGAACCTGAATCCTCATATTAAGTAAGAGGTGCTAATCCCAGGTGCTAAGGACACTTCATGGCGCCCAAAACAGACTTTGGGTGAAACTGAGATCATATTGAAGTCTCAGACCTAAGGAGACTGAAAAGAAAAGATGGGAAAGAGCTCCTCTGACAGCTTTTGGAACAGAAAAATATTCATGTCCCAAATATTTTAAAGCAAATTATTTTGTCCTCCCTTTCTTTACAATGGAAATGAAGGATCTTCATCTGCAACCAAGAAAGGAGGGTCCAATCCTAAATGACTCAAGATGCTTAATTTTAATAATGCCCATTCGGGTATCTTTTATACAGTACAACCCAGGAACAATTTGGAGCATCAAAACATATTTTGAAAATTATCATAATGGGACACATCCTGAATTAATTCCAGCTGCCACATGTAAGGTAGGTACAATAGAATTATATTCACAATAAATTGCTCAATAAACCTAAATCTCCAAGATGCAATTCTATTTTGTTGATCTCCAAGTAGTCTTCAATAGATCAAATCTGGATTGTGTCTCTCACTGAGATACACAAGAGTTTATACACTATTTATGTGTACTAATGTTGAATTTTTGTTCTTAGAAAAGTTTTTACATAACCTTCCAAAGAGTATTGTATTGAATAAAAATGCTAATCCAGTCTAAACATCTGGCTGACTGTGTGATGAACCAACTGATAGGTGCCTTGGGTGCAATCCCAAAACAACTGAAGCATCATTTGAACACCACTGGTATTGAGAAAATCACCTTCAGTCAATTGCAAAAGGCAGGTTTAGTTAGAAAAGCTTACATCCTGCAACAATAGTTTTAACACGTTCAAAGAACAACATCTCCCTATCCCAGGTTCTTGGGAAAGACTCAATAGGTGGACAAAAAACATGCCTGACTGTGCCACAAACCATACTATTACTAATAATGCCTGACTGTGCTACAAACTGTAATACTGCGAATCCTCCATTAATGACACTAATGGGGACTGGAATTTGTGATGTCACATGACTGCATTGCTTAACAACAATCTCAGCACTCCCCACTTTAGATTACTAAGTAATCTAAACAGGCCAGAAGGCTGGTAAGTGGCTGCTGATGGGCAGAAGATAATGTGAGGTACTTATCACAGAAACTTGCAATGTTCCCTGCTGGCTTCCCCATTAACTTTGTTTGTAGGAAGTCGGCAGGGAAGGTCACAAATGAAGATCAGGGGACCATGGGACGCTGCAACCGTTGAAAATACAAGCCAGTTCCCAAGCATCCAGATTGTGCTCATGTGACCACAGAGATGCAGAGACGGCTGGAATTTCAAGGACTGGTTTTAAGTATCACTCATTCTGTGCTGTCATAACTTTGAACAGTCGCTGAACGATGAGTTGTTTCAATGAGGACTATCTCTACTAATATACTCCACCTGACTCCAAGCAACTCTTATCATATAAGCAAGGAAGCACTTTTTTCAAGAAAAGACATCTGAGGGGCATAGGGGTGGGGCATTGCCACTGTAGTGTTGCCCAAATGGGCGTGACTACATTGTTCACCCTTTTGGAGGGGCATGTCAAAACCCCAACAAACCATTTTGGAGGGCTCTCAAGACCACAAAAAATGGGACCTATCTCATACATTAGACATTAATGGTCGTTCTGAATTTTGGCAATGCTTTCCTTATTTCCCCAAAGCACATACACCATTCTTTGAAATGTCAGAACGCTTGAGGCCCAGCCAGAGAGGCGTGAATTGGAAAAAGACAACTGGAAAGAGGAAGGCAGTCTGTTCCAATTAACTTTTAACTAAGGATTTTGTTGCTAAGCAAGGCTCTAGAGCAGTATGAAAAAATATGAGGCTTATTTCAATGTCAGCATCATGGCAATGGGCGAGAATGTGATCGCTGGGCGAGAATGTGATCGCTGTCAGACTTTAAATCTTGTACTGACACGCATGAATGTTTTTGTCGATTTTCTTCTCCAGAATAAAAGATCATTCTGAAGAATCCACCTACTTTACAAAGTCAATTAACTTGGGGCTGCAAAAGCTCACCTCTACGAGGATATAAATAGGGTAGGTATTATTCTTCGCCAGATCTTATGGACAGAATGCCTGGCCATACCTTCAATAAGATCGCATAAGGATTTAGAAATCACATCCTCATATGCTACGAACAAAGTTTCCTTATGTTTGTATTCAATATAATCCTGATGTTATTCTAATGACTTCAACGAAGTAGAGGAAACCTATTTATGCCATCCTTTTCCTTCAACAATACCATCTATCTTTTTTTGTTTCAGAACATCAGTGAAACAAAACAGCCTTTGCTAATAGCTGGAAAACGACTACGCTCCCCTGCACGGCGAATGGATACAGGTGCAGATTCAACCTGGCCAAGTTCGTTTCGAAATGTTCAACAGCGATCAACAGGTAATGCAGAATCCTGTTTCTTCAGCATCGTCACCTAATAAAAATGTGGTAATGCTTAATATGTTCCTGGAGTTGAAACACAAGTGGTGCAGGAACTGTGGCTGAATGCAGTCTGGATTCCTGGGAGGGAGGGGCTGCATTCCAGGCAAAGTTTAGGTCGCCTGGTTGGGAGGAAGAGAGCTAAGGCAGCTCTTCCTAGCAACTCCCAGAGTGCATCTTCAATGTTGCCAGTGCTTTAGTTTGGCATCATTTCTATCTATAGATGAGGAACAATAAAGAAAACTGCTCAGAAGTAATTCTACATGGTTCTTGGGGCCTGACCCAAAATGACTCAACCCAATAATGTCCCAGGCCAGTTTTCCTTAACCCGCATCGGTGGCATTTTATTTTATTGTACTGCTTGGGTGAAGAACCTGTGCTCCTCCAGGTATTACTCCTCCAGGCAATCCTGCATCCCTGCTGCATCAGATCACTACCCTTTGTTTTGATTCCACTGAAATACCTTTGGGATTTTTTTGTGAAAAGGAAAAACAGGAATACAATAAAACTTCATGGGTAAACTGAGACACTGTTGCCATGTTAAACAAGCAATCAACTCGCCTTTGGGAAGAGGAATTGTGTAAAGAGATTTACTGGCCAATCAAGAAATCCATTGAGTTGGGCAACTAATAGACTTAAAGAACAACAAGGAAATATACACATGGAAATCTGCAGATGGCTTGTATGACGCTCCAGAAGCAGCCTGAATATGTCAAGGTAGATAAAATAAATATGTCTTGCTGGCCCACACAGTACCATCATCGACAGGCTTGTAGGTTTCTCTTTTAGCCACGATTACTACATCCAAAACTTGAGGAGAAAATCTGTGTGCGTGTGACCAGCACTTTAGATAATGTGTTCTTCGTATTTCCTGCTACCACAGGGAATAGCTCTAGGTTACTTCACACAGGTTGAGTTCTTTTCTCTTTGCAAAGTTAGGCCGAGATTGCGACGAGCACAAACCCAGCTCCTGCTTCCCAATAAACTTGAATCCTGGGGGAAAGAGGCAATGCATCCCTTGCAGAAGAAATCCAAAGCCTGAAATCCATTCCCCCCTCACCAAAACACTGGATGTGGCTCCCAGAAAGCTCCAAAAACATGCAAGTTTAAATGACAAAAGGGAAAAATGATTTAAAAAATAGCTATCCTAAATTTTAAATATAAAAGCGAAGCCGAGCCTCTCCTTCATTTGGTCCAGAACCAGATGCATGCTTTTGCTTTACAACTTCTGCTTGTTAGAAAATCCTTTTGTGCACCCTTGGAGGGTCACCAGCAGGATTCCAATGAATCCTTCAGCTGTTACAAAGGGCTTCTCGGAGCCTGGGAAAGAGGATGGCAACTCGCAAACCATTATAAGTTTGGTCCACTGGCACTTTCTGTCATGAAAATGGGCCACCAGCTCTCTGGCAATTAGCAAAAGATCAAGAAATCCCCTGCTCTAATTAATTTAGAGATAAGCTCGGCAACCTGTACCCCATTGGGTCGATGTTTCAGGGAGATTTCCTTGCCAGATTCCTCAATGTCTTCAATGGTGACAGAATATCTAATGAGCCGCCTTCACTGGAAAAGTTGGGATGCCTTCAGAGATGTATCCACCTTGAAAAAACCCATGTTGAGCGATGTAGCGCAATCAAACATCACAGAAAATGCTTTATGACATTTTGTATTATGTCGTAAACTGCTTTATGATGATTTTATGTCATAACATGTTTTATGAAATCTGCCAAATTTCATGGGAATCATGGGTCTCGGAAGTTGGATGCATTCTGCAGGTTAACCCATCTGAGGTACCCTAGTGCAAAAAATTTTCCATTAGTGCACTCTTTTGCCCAGGTAAAGGTTACAGGAATCAGAGTTTAGTAGTACATAGATTGAATGCTAAAGAAAACCTAACCAGGAGCCAAACCTCTGTAATCTAAATCCCCTTTTTGCCTTCCAACCAATCTGTGAGAATCTAGTTCTTGTAGTTGTGAGCAACTGCTGGGGCATTCAACAACTGCCTTTGAAAAATAATATGATTGTGCTGTTGCCTACTGAACAACTGCTTACTAACAAAGAATCCAGAGACCTTAAAAAAGAAGGTAGCTTTTTTATGATGGGACTATACTTTCTTCTTTCTTTTCCTAAACCAACCGTGGGGCATAGGAAGGTGGCATAACCATGATGCTGGGACATCATTTTAGGAGACAAGATCACAGTGCCTACTATCAACTCTGATGATATAAAAATGACCAAATGCACATCATGTTATCATGCAAGCCCATCCGTGTACACAGTACTTGTGTCCTAATGTCAGAAGGAATGACACAAGTCATAGGATTTGTGTCATGAGTTTGCAACATATTTAAACATTTGTTCCTCTGCAGATACCCACAGATATTTTTTTAAATATTTGGAGTTGAAGCTTGGACTAATCAAGGCCTCTTACATTAGAATATAGCAGTTAAGACAAGAAATAGGTTGACGTGAAGAGTTTTCGGTATACGCAAATAAAAGAAAAAGAAGCCATATGTACTCAACAGGATCTCTCTAATTTTCCTTTTTCCCCATTTGTAATCTATTTCTTTGCTAACATAACAGGCTATATTCTGTTTGTCTAATCCTTGAAGACTCAACTGGATGATTTCCAATTTTTGTAAGCTACTCCCATACATAAGAGTTCACAAAACACCCAGTAAGTTGAAACATACTACTGAACTATTTAGTTTCCTGGATTCATTTCAAGAGACCACAGGAAATTTCATTTAGAGTTCTGTCTAAAATTGCATTTACATTTCCACCAATCCAAGACTCCCCTGTGCGTAAGGATATGAGCTGATATACAAACTGAGTGAAAAAATGCACAGGGTTAAGGGCATAAAAGAGTGCCTTTTTTCTGAGAGTATTAAGTAACAGAAGCCATTCAAGATCATTTCTAAAGATTCAGATACTTTCTTGGCCAAGCATGGTTAGACATTCAAGGAATTTGACCCCAGTACAGCAGTTCTCAGTATACTTATATACTTAAATCTATAATATTTAATATATATACTATATACTTAAATATATACAGTACTTTAGTACAGTATACCTTATTTAATAAAAGCACTTATCTTTCCATAAAATTCCATCTTCAGAATTGAAGACTGCACTATGTCAAAACCTATTGACGCCTTTTCCATATGTCTCCTATGAAAACAGTACCTCCTGTGCACAATCTAGGATAATATCTAGAATTTAAACCACTCAAGGAGATATTTGCTTGATTATCTACTGGGGGAGACTGGCATGGAATACACAAAAGCAACTATTTCTAAGTTCAAAAAAATTGTTGAAACTTTTTCAGTGTCGTGGTAAGCCGCCAGGGTAAAAAGTTCCACCTCAAGCTGCCTCATCAAAACAAGGAAAGCTATTTCATCAGAGGTCTTGAAAAGGCATCGTCCATTTGGGACCTTCTCGGTTATCTTTCGGTAAATTCTGAGAAGTTTTTCTGGACTGGAATATTTCTGCAGTATTTCTGGACTGGAAAGTTTAGTATTTTATCACCATTCGATTTCAGATCGGAGAGATTCATTTCTCTGTTCTCTTCTGCTGTTGCTAAAGTCTCTGACAAATTATATCTGAGGATGATGGACACAAGAGAGACTGTCATGTCTCCTTTACACATTTGCAAATTGTATTCTATAATTCAAGCAAAATATAACTTTAAGACAGTAGATTATTTTAAGCTTTTTTTAACCAAAAAATGCCCAATTAAGTAATTAACTGATATACTACCAATTTGGCTTACAATATGACAAAGACAGAAAGATAAAAACCATTATAAATGTAAAATTAAAATTATAAAATATTAAATACAGAATAAAATACAGAGTAATGACTACACTCCAGTGACAGACCAGTCATTTCATTGAGATGGGTGGCGAAAGAAATCAAATAAATAAAATAAAACAGTGTCTTTTAGTTTTAAGAAGAAAAAAGTCATTTTTACAATAGGTGCCTGTCCTACCTTGGCATTCTATTTGAATGTGCTCACCCAAATATTTGAGAAAATCAAAATCTGATTATTCTTTTCTCTTTAAGATGCCAATCACTTATCCAGAGGGAAGCCTGTTCTCTTGCTTAGATGTGGTTAAGTGATAACTAGATAGCCATTCGCTGGAGGCACTTTAATCTGGATCCTAAATTAAGTTTTGGGTTGGAGCACACTCAGTGGCCAACACCGCCCCTTCTTTCTCTAGACATTATGAACATTTTCCAGCAGACGAGAAGTCTTTCTGATATTTTAGACAAAAGGTACAAACAGAAATACTCTTGCAATTTCTCTATGTAGCTGCAGTGAAGGCAAAAACCAGGGCCAACTAAGTGAGGGGTAACCAGTTTAAGAGCTAGGACAGATTTAGAGCCAAACTAATTGTGTTTTTGGTTGAGTCAATGGTTGCTCCATTGGTTTTGCTTGTTGATTTAGGCTGCAGTCTTAAACATACTGATTTGGGAAGAAGCAGATGACTGGGGAAGTAGCTAAAATGGAATC